>JANEMJ010039382.1:37143-72245 GCA_024361745.1 Cacatua alba | reverse complement strand
AATGTTAAAAATAAAGGAATTTTTGTTCTTTGACTTAACGTGCAGGGATTTAATTGTCTAAGGGCTTCTAGTATTAACGGAAACTCAACTTACAGACTCAGCTGTGATTTTTTAAAAAATATTTTTATCGTGTTAAAGTTGATATTTCTGAACTCTTCCATGAACATTGTCTGAGCAACGGCTACTGTTTTGTTGCTGGTTTTTTTCAGTTGGATGGATGGAAGCGTGGTGCACCATGCAGCTTGGGCACCGGGTGAGCCCAAATTTGCCAAAGATCAAGAAAATGTGTGGTCTTAAATAAAGAGGATGGTGAGTTACACGACTTCTTTAAAAAAGTATTTTTATCGGTACTGTTCTTCCCCCATTTGTTAAAAATATCTTGCCAATTTTAATCCATTCTTTCCCAGCGATTTGGGAAATCATGCATAATAAAGTCATTACATCCAAGTTTTTTTTAGTGGCACTATTAGCCATGAAAGTGGAATAAAAGAAATTGATTTTAATTGGGAATGCAGGGACAATTTCCTCACTGATTTTTTCAGCTGCACAAACAAAATGTTCTATTCAAATCAACAGCAAATTGGTCTTTCAAAAAATAGTTAGAGAATAGTTAGCAAAGGAACAGAACATATATGGTGTTTCACATTTTATAGTGTTTTCACTGATAAAACACTTTACACTTGCATGTTTCCGTGCAACAAATCTGTTTGGGTGGGTTCTACTCAGAAGTAACAGAGCTGCCATATCAGCCACCTCTAGTGGCAAAGGATCAAAGTCCTCCTGTAAGCAGTGATGATGGGAGGTAGTTAAGCAGAAGTATGTTATCCCACATTCCCAGGCAGATTGCTTTTGAACATACAAGCATGGAAGTCACTTCACTTCCCACAAATTTCAGTCATATTCAGTGTCTTAATATCTATAGCTAAATTGATTTTAGGCTTGTGGAATGATGTCAGTTGTGGTTTTTCAAATGGTTGTATCTGTCAGAGGCTCAGAAGTTTTACAGATGCAACACTTCCTTCAGTGGTACCTTCACCTCCTGGAGGATGTCCTGAGAATTGGCTTTTATTTAAAAATCAGGTATGGTAACATCCATCTAGGCACAATGGTGTATTAGTCCTTGGGACGGTGCAAGAGGCCTTTTGTGTCTCAGTTATGAATTGACAGTGATTATCCAAAGTTGCATTAAAAATTGAACCAGTTGTCTGATGCTTGTAAAACAGAGGTTTTATAGATTTCTCTTTTCCCGAGAAGTGGTTATCTGAGATAAATTGAAAAAAATGCTAAATTTCACATATTTAAAAAAAAATTGAGCTGAATTTGACTGAAAGTACCAGCTATAGAGTAAAATCAGTGATCTGAGCTGGAACAAATTGGAAATAAGGCCAATTTTTTCCAAACAGGCTTCAATGTAAATTGCATGTTTCTTCCTAAAAGGGACAAACTTGATGTACTCATTGAGAGTTCTGTTTTCTACTATATACAGTACTGTTATGAAAACAGCCATAGAAACTCGCACCAGTGGCATTTATGCCAGTACAGATTTTTTGCATTTTTGTTACAGTTGCAGAGTTATTTTCCACCAGCTATGCAAGATAAGTCTCTGACAGCGTTACCGGCACGCCACAGAGCAGAGAGTGAGCTGGAAATGTGGAGAGGGCACCCTAGGCAGACTGATAATTATGAAACCCAATTCAAGGTGAATGTGTATTAGTAATGTGATGACTATGCACTTTTTAAGAAATATGAATCGTATCTCCCATTAACTAAAGAGCTGTAAAATGAAAAAGGCTCAATGCACACATGAAAGCACACTGACCACAGGTCAGAAACATTTTTCAGAAAGTTCATATGATTCCATGTAAAACCCTTGGCTGGGCTTTTCTTATAGAGTCAGCGCTCGTTTGTCTTTTACTAATAATGGAGTATGGCTTTTCAAAAATCTCTGAGTTAGTTAATGCATTAGAATTCCATCAGGCTCCTGTTGTGGTTTATAAATGGTTGTTTGAGCTCTGTTGTGCCTTTCTCAGCTCCTTAACAGAAAGACACAGAATAAATTTTAAATTTGACCTGGTTCCAGAGCTGAGTCCCTGTTAACTTTGGAAAATTATTTTTTGGGTCTGAGCTAGGCTGATTTCTACTAAAATTAGTGTAATTCAAACCCAAATTCCTTTTGCTGTCACTCAGTAGCGGTCTATACTCATTTTTTTTCAGTGTTACAAATTTTTTGGCTCTTTCTATGAACTTTCTATGAATACTGGTATAATGCAAGAAGAATTTGTCTGGACCATGGAGGAAACCTGGCAAGCATACGTAATGAACAAGGTACAGTGCAACAGCCCTTCATGTAACAGATAGCATTTACTCTGTACACAATGGTGACTTCCTGCAAAGAAAATGGCAAAAAGAGGCAGCATGTAAACGTATGTATTTTATTATATTTATACTCAATGTGGGTTATATGGCCATGGCATGAAACATTTTTAGAAGAACTGGAGCCGTCTGTCTAGGACATGCTATTGATAATAAGGATTGCTTCCTCCTGCTTCACAGAAACTGCTTTACATTATTTATAGGGTATGAATTATCATAAAATAACAAATTGAGACCTGGCATTTGTAGTTTTAGACACAGAGAAAGAAAAGGAATCCGTGGTCTGTTTCTGCCAGAAATAGAAAGAGATATATTACTATACCTCTCTGAAATGACTGTCTAAATTCTGAAACTTAATTCAATAGTAGAATGTCAGAGGAAAATATATTTTCACCTTGCCTATGTTCCTGGTCATCCATCTGCAGCTGTGTGCAGCTACATATTGCCATCAGTCAATCACCTCATCCTGAGTATTGAAATAAGTGAACTCATTAGGTAACATGGTGTTACATTAGGTAACAGGCATGGTTTTTTATCTTTCCTCTTTCCAAGCCTGATTCATAGTTCCAAATATTTTAACTCCTTGAGACTTTTCACAAAGGCTTGGCATAACCTTGAAATAATAAGCTTGGTGAAATTTCTGATCAAATGCTAATTAAAATATATATACAATTATATATATATACAAGACTATAATGAACAAAATAGTTAAGGATTTGTTTATGAGCTGATATCTTGTCTGATGACAACACATGTTTATCTGCTTTTCTACTGGCTTTTTTCCCAGCTTTTCTCATGTACCAGTTGAAGAATTTTTCGACTGGTCCCTGGATTGGTTTGAATAATATTCTCAGTGAACTCAGCTTTATTTGGAGTGACGGAAGTGCTGTCTCCTATATGAATTGGGGTACATATTCCCCAAAACTTGTAGAACCTGTTTTGTTTGATACTTTACGTCCAGAAGATGGCCACAATCTGCAACAGGTAAATACTGCTTAATGTTTAACATCAAGTTAAACCTGAGCAATGTTACTTCAAGTAACAGCTCACTTTGATACAGACGTTGGTTCAGCCTTCTCCCTAGGTTATTTATCTACCTTTACACTGGCAATTGCAATAAAAAATTGTTTTGAGTATTCTAGCTATCTGAGAGCACAAAATGGCATTAAATGTCAGGTAGATTGAATCAAATTTTGGGTTTCATAGTTATTTGATGTTCATTTTGCAAAGAATATAAATGTAACATTCAGATTTTAGAAGTTAACACACACTGGGAATATTTTCACATTTGACAAGTTAACTCATGTGAAAAGGAAGAGGAGAGGATGCAGGAGGAAAGAATTCAATTCTTTTCTACTTCTTCCTTATTTAAAATCATAATTGAATGGCTAAGGGCCAGTAGATGTCAACTACTTTCTAACCCAAATTCTCTCCAGTACTAGCACTGAAATTAAACTTCAGAATGCTGCAAATAACATTCTACATATTCAGATCAATATAGACTGATTTGAACACCCACATTGCCTTTCTTTCATTTATTTCCATATCATGGTTTCAGAACTTGCCTTTCACACTATGTAATTCCTCTCTATGTCCATCCTCCCTTCACTTTGATATCCACACCTCTAGAGAACCCAGAAATCCTACCTCTAGACAGCCAGCTTAATCTGCATCTGAGCCAATTAGTTCTGCTCTTGCCCATCTAGCCACTGGCTAAGGCATGCAGGAAGGAAGACAGGATATAGTATAATACATAGCTCTACTGCACCGCTAATAATGCTCCCAGGAAATATCAGCCCGGGGGGGCAGAGGGGGAGGAGGAAGTGCAAAGGTACACTCTAATTTTCTCCTTCACCTTCAAGATACTAGCAGATATCTCCTTCAGAAGATCCTTTTCAAAGGAGTGAAATAACATTAGTAAGTTACTCAAGCTTAAGAAACTAGAGGCAAGAGCCACTAAAACAGATGTTCCTAAAATTTCTGCACTTAGTAGTACGTTGCAGGTTGTAATAGAGTTCCAACTTCCTAAGCACTCAGGTACCCTAATGTGGTGTAATTGAAAGGGAAATCCTAAGAACTAGAGCTGATGATAACTGTGTCAAGAATCACCATTTAGATGATTCTGTCAATAATAACTACAATTTTAAGTCAGTTTTTCAAGCCAAACACAAAGCATTACCTCAGTTTATTTTATTTCATTCCTATTCAGAAAAACTTGCTGATAGTCTCTCATTAGTCAAGACAGAATATATGACAGAAAGTTCTTGAAAATAATAGTGCCTTTCAAGTATATCTCCTTGAAAATAACGAAATAAACAGGCAGGCTGAGCTGAAGTTAACAAAGATTTACAAGACAGTACCAAAGGGGAGCTGGCCACCACAGAGGAGGCCAGAACAGGCAGAAAAGGATAAAAGGAAGGTGTTTCTGAGGTTGTAATACAAACCTTACAATATTGTGATTCAAAAAAATGAGTTAAACTACCCAGGGGGCTATAGTACTTTGTTTTATAACTTCCAGTATCAATGTATCATTCTTTTCCTTACTCCAACAGTTTGATTGTGTTTCTCTGATGAGAGGTCATGCTGATGACACAGGAAAACGGAACAATGAGGAGTGTACTAAACTCAAAGGTATATGCCAGAATAGCAGTGAGTTCTGTATTGCTAATCTTGACATTTATTTCACAAGGATTAAAATAACTTTTCTTGTTTAGCATGCTCTAGATCAGTTTTATATATATATATATATATATAAAATTTTTTTAAAGGATCAGTAAAACCTGAGGGTCAGACATTAGCATGTGTTTACCTAGACACTGATAGCACCAGGAAGACAGCTTTTTGCAAGGAAAAACTCTTCTGTCTGTAAAAAATCAGATGGTAAGCAATTGCATGTAAGCGTTTTAAGTAGAGGATGTGTAGATTTATCAACTGTGCTAAATATAAGCCACTAGAAAAATACTTGGTTTAGACACTAGCATAAAGGAAGACATGAGTAGCTAACTAGCTAGCTCTACATATTGACATGAATTATTTCCAGAAATAAATCAGTTCATAACAATAATTGCCAAAAGCCCAAGAAACAAAGGATTGAATACTCATTAATTTCTCAATTATTAATTCTAACAGGAAAAGTCATTCACCTGCTATGAGATCTGTTTTGATTAGACATCAGATGAAATTCTGTATCCAGTTTGGAACACCAAAGTTTGAAAAGGCTCTCAGTCAGATAGGGTTTTCAGATGACCAGGAAACAAGAATTTAAAGGTAATATTATAATTGGTGTTGCACAAAAGAGTAAGAAGCAGAAGACAAAGGAGGATCTAGATTAAGAATTTTGAATATTAAAAATGAGCCCTAAGGAATGGAATTAAATTCTCCCTTATGTCTGCTATCAGTTGAAAAGGAGTATCAAACTTAAATATGTCAAAGAAAACCTTCCCATTTTATCAGTACAGAAGCCTTTAATAAGTACTTTGGGTAGGCCAGGGAATCTCCATCACTACAGCTGGCTAAGAATAGACAGGATGAACATCTGTTAGAAATTATATAATTATATATCAACTTCATGTCACCTGTGAGCACAAGGATGAAGTAAATAACCCCTTGAGGAGCTTTCTAAGCACAAACTTCTATGATTTCTATGGAAATAAGTATAAATATGATTTAACAATTTAGTTATATTCTCGTTTTTCTCAACATTATGGAAGATCTTGAATAGTTAGAAAATTTAAAATTGCATGCCAAAATACAGTCTAAGATGACGTAATTTGACAAAAATCCTCAGATTTGATATAAAATGTCTCTTTCCACATTAATGTTCTGGAAATCTAATTTGAGTGCTGAATGTTCCTTAATAGGAAAAGAAATAGACTGTAGAAGACTCACAGGAAGAAAATATAATTTGGCAGTACATTTAATTTTCATTCCATCTGCATTTATCTCCTCATCCAAAATCTTCCTATTATATAAATCAGTATGGAATATATTCAGGAAGCAGTTTAAAAAAAAATAAAAATCCTGCAAGCCGTGTTTAGTCATGCCAACACTTCCATTCACAATCACAGTTTCTGCTATAAGGTTTTGATCCTGTCAAAAAATGAGACTGAAGCATCAGAAGACATTTTAAAAACAGCAGTTTTAACTAATCAGGCAGATATTTACGCCAGAAAACCAGCTGGATATTTTGTTGACTAGAGCAATTACAAAATAATTAGAGGAAATAGATACTTCAAGTACACTAGTGTATCTTCCCAAACACCTTGACAAATAAATATAAAGCAAAATATGTTCTGAAAACCAAAATCAAAGCCATACTCCAACTCATTTGAGAACACGCTTCATTTCTTCTACGATGACAAACCTAATATTGTTTGTTTAGTTTTGTCTTACTAGTATAATGGGATAAAAAAATTTTACAAAATAACTGGATTCCAATTACCTGATCTCCTAATCAATAATGGCCCCTTCTGAGCCACCACATCTTCCTGGAAAATGCCCTGAATCAAAAGGAAACAAATCTTGGATACCTTCCCATGGTCACTGCAATTACTTCGAGGCCTCCAGGAAAAGAAGCTGGTTTCAAGCTTACCAGGAATGTGCCCGACTAGGTGAGTGGGGTTTTCTTTTTAGAAAGATTGAAGATGTAATTTAAACACATGAAAGAATGGATGATATTGCTAAGCAAATCTTAAATTACTTTAAAACTTCAAACTTAAAGCTTTTTAGTTTGCTTTTCTGAGCGTGCTTTTTCACAATAAAACTAAACTTTGTCAAAGACAGAGGTGTCTGGTATCTCAAATACTAGGTGAAATATGAATATCCCCAAAATATTAAATTCCTACTAGTTTTATAGACATCAGTAATTGGGTAGGGAGATAAACACTTTTACAGTCCCAGGAAGACACAGACTTCAGAATAAACATTCTCTTTTCCTTCCCCAAACAAGAGGGAATTCCTACACAATGTAAAATAGGAAAGTTGCCTTTGTTAGTTCCAGGGCACAGTTTATTAAATGGATCACACTGGCTGGCCAACAACTGAGATGGAGGAGTCATTCAGTTTTCGTGACCCAGTAAAACACCCCCAGCCATGCAGCTTCTGCACTGAAACAGCCCCCATTGCTGTCTGCAGGCTGGAGAGAAGAGCCATATGTGGACCAGGGGAGAGGAAAAGACACTACTCTACATTTCTGATTTCCCCTGAGTGTTCAGTGATAAATGCCATGATGCAGCATATACTTCAGAATTCCGTGTTTTCATAAACGTAGGAAAGTGCTGCAAGAAATCCTTGTATGATTAAAAGTATCACTCAGACATATAGTGCTAATGTGTAGGATGGTTCCTCATGTGTATGAAAACACAAACCTATGATTGAGTAAACAGAAAAAGTAGCTTTGCAAGATATTTTACTTTATGGCTGTTGACAACAGAATTCCTGAAATGGTTCTATAGAAAGATAAATTTCTACAGAATGTAAATATCACACTAATAACCAGAATGAAAGGTCACATTTGGAGACTGGTCTAATTCTACACTTTTGCCTACATGATACCCACTGGCTAGGCCAGGAAGATGGTCATTTCCTTAAGACCCTAACACAGCTGTGTGTCTTTGTAATGCATAATGTGTGTAATTTGCAATGTGTAAGGGCTCCTTACACATCCTATCTACCCTTGCAGTACATAGTTTGAGGCACTGCCAAAAATGCTGCATAGCCACTGGCGGGTGATAGAGCAGTAGTGGTGCTGACTACATCATATGGTCCACTTTCAGCCTACTTGCACCACATTCTGTGTTATCGTTGGGCTTGTCCAAATGGTATTGAAGGACATCAACTTTTCTTCTCCAAAATGCCATAGGCTAAACAAACCCATGTCTCTGTGCCAACTTGTATCCATACAGCTCACAGTCACGCTTAAAATACAATGCAGTGATATAATAACCATAATGAGACTAGTGAATATTGAATGCAAGAATCAGTGTCTTTTACATCTTTTTGCGTACCTTTTATGTGTTTATTGACTTAAGCTGTGAGAAAATGCGACATTGTGATGTGTTATTAATAATTTTTCAGCTGCTAATTTGTTATCAGTAGGAGACTATACTGAAGTAAACTTTCTGGCAGACACCATTAAGATACTCCATGGAAAATCACCAAACTTTTGGATAGGACTAAAGAAAAATAACAGAGGTAATATCTTCGATATTTGATTATGCATTACCATATCGTACAAAATTATGATATGTTATATTAAAAAGAAATTAACTTTGTATAGTGGAAAAATACACACATATAAAAAATACATAAAAGTTCATTTCAAAGTGTGTTTACATACACTTAGAAATGTACCTGAAACATTTAATGACCTATTTGTGTTATAAATAGTAAGGAACAAGATAACATACATTCTTGTGGCACTTTTTATCTACAGTATGATAGAAGCATATGTAATAAAATGCTGGTACTATCCTGATCACAAAATGATAATCTGCAAGAAAATGCATGAGTTCGATTACCAACCAAGATTAACTGAAAGTGGTTCAGAGCATGAACATTTTGTTTGGTTAAACTTCGTATTTCTGCTCACATTTCCCTTCCCTGCTAAGTTTAGGAAGTGCAACTACCACAGGAAACACATTCACACAGAATGGTTGTCTCTTGACAGAATGAGCTAAACTTACAGAAAATCCTTTTCAGCTCAAGTAAAACGCTCATACACCTCTAACACTCAAGACATCCATTCAAGAAATGTTTAATGTTTCACAAAATACCTTAAAAGGATTAAGGATCCTGTGGGCAGTTTCTCAGAAATTAAAATATTTGAAAACACTTTTAGAAAGAACAGAATTCTGACTCTTAATTTCCTGTCTTGTATGGTATCTCAATTGAGGAGGTCAGATGTTCTTGGAATGAAAGAGCCAATCATCCTCTTAGAGGTTTACATATACGTAGCTCCACGTCCCTGTGAAAGCAATTGTCACCAGTAAGTGGATTTAGGGGGAATTGTTAGGAGCATGTGGACTTAGTAAGTTTAAATTGCCCTTTTTTTTTTTTTTTAATTAAAGCATTCAGAATAAACATTTTCTTTTCCTTCCAAAAGCTCCTGAAAACACAGAGATGTCAAGAGAAGATATAGCTAAGCATACTTCCTTTTAAGTAGAATTATAATGAAATGCTGAAATACAAGATGAACATAATTACATAATTTCTAGGTATTCATTTTGAGGGTATTTAAAATAAAAGTTTAAAAATAAACAGTCTATAAACTTAATCTCTATCTAGATGTAGGAAATATAGATTATTCTGAAGTAAATCTGCTTTTGACCAGACTTAATTTTTTTTTTTTGTTTGAATAGTTAAAAAAGCCCATGAAATAAATGTTGGACAGAAAATCTACATGCATATTGCATTGTCTGATTTCTGGTTAAAGCAATCCCATTTATTACGGATTCTGAAATCACTTAATATCAAAGGTGTTGATTTCATTTTATCCACTTACAGAAGGGAAAATGGAGACATTACTTCCCACCGGCATCATCTGGCTGTTCATTCTTCTAGGCCTTTCAATAGTTGGAGCTGGAATTATAATGTGTTTCCACTTGAGGAGGAAAAGATAAAACCTGCTACAAAGCTCAACCAGAATGAGTGGACTAGAAGCAACTGTGGATATCCAAGAACAAGTTGCACATACCAACATGTAGAGTGACAAAATGCCTGTATGTTCCAACTAACAAAAATCTTATGTCAGTTTTGTCTTTTCCTACCTAGATATAGTCTCCTCTCTCCACAGATAGAGTTAGTGGATTTTTATAAATACACACATATACTCCCTCCAAAATCCCCCCCAAATGAATTTCTTTTGTTTAGTTTGGGGAGTACACATATTTTTCACATAAATGAGCACGGCTGAAAAGCTGGCTCCAGAGGCGTTACAGGAAAACTCTGACAGAAATTTACTATGTGAAATTATTTTATTTAACTCAATGTAGAAATTCTCTTTTTTGTACACAATGGAAATCATTATACTCAGTTCTTTAAACCATTTTTTTCCTGCTGTATTACCTCAGTGTTATCTAGGCTATGATGGGAAACATGGCTCACCTCAGATTCTCAGCTTCACAGTTTATGATGTTTTCATTCATTTAAAACCTGTCAGCATACCTGCATCTCCGAGTGTCAAAAAGATGATGTCATGCTAAAGATCTCTTTTAAAGAGAAGAGAGTATCTAGAATAATAGATACTGTCTATTATCTACATCTGTGCCTATGGCCAAGCAGCATGAGAACATGTTCGTGTTACCACTATTATTTACCTTTTTTCTAGATATCCAGTAAACAATAAAGCCTCCTAAGTAGAAATGCTACTGATAGATACTTAGAATAGAAGTAATTCCTTCCTTTAGGAATACTGACTTCAGTTTCACCAAGGGCTATCTTAAAATATGGGGCATCCCTGCCAACATGTTTCATCTGAGCTTTCAATTTTTACCACTGCACTTCTTTGCTGGATGGACACACCTTTGGCTAAGTTTGTAAAGAAGTTTCACTAATCACAGATACAGAAAGATGTCTAAAGATTGTACAGCTCTTCCCTTTCTGGTTTGTCTGTATGACATTATGTAACCAAGAGACCTGGTAAAACAAATAAACAAACAAACAAAAAAAACCCCCTATAGGTTATTTAAAATAGAGTTAAAATTAAGTAAACCAAAAGTAAACTTTACAATTACTGTCCTTTGAACACTTTTTAAATCCCAGAGATAAAAGCCTCAAGATAAAAAGAAATTCCTGAAATTACTATAATAAGCCCTGTAATACCAACTCCTGTGATAAAGAAATGCTCGCTGCTATTTTCAGGAAGAAACAGGAAATAGCTGAGAGAACTTTGCAGAAAACTCTGCAAATGAGAAAAACACCACCTGCTTCCCATGGAGATGACTAGAGATAAAATTGTTTCCTGGTACGTGCTACAGATATCTGGGAATATACAGTTATGCTTGCCTTTTGGACAAGTAAATATTGAAAGTGCTTTTCCTGTTCTATGCTTACAAACACTACAGGCTGCTGGATCCGACCATATATATGCCTTGCTTAGTGAATCTGATAAATTAAACTTACCTTTCCCGAAAGAAAAATGGAAACATACAACAGAAGAGACTAAATTTCGTTTCTCTGTTAGTTACCTGTAAAAACTGGGAGCTCAAAACAGAGGTATTCTTGTGACTACCTTAAAGCCTAGAGCCTCCAGAGAAGCCTACACAGGAAAAGCCAGGCTGGTATCAACACCATTCAGGAAGCATGGAGAGCTCAGTAGTCAGGCTACTCTGCATGCCAGCTATCTGTGTTATCATATGAAAATCTTTTGGTATACATACTTTTTTATGTAAAGCTATTTTGTAGCTAGACTGAACATCATGCCTTAACAAGAAACGGGCAGGATCACATGCTAGGCTTAAGGTATGCTGCTGATACTCCTGCAAGATACTGGGACACCACAAAGGTTGATCTGAAGTGCCTCTTACAGAATGACAGAGAGCGTTGTGGTGAGAACGGTAGTGAAAATAAGCCAGGGCAGAGCGAACCAGGGCAGTGGTACTTGCAGCTGGGGAAAGGGTTGAGAGGAGGGCTACAGCCCTGACCAGATCTGTTCACATCAGGTAGGCACTGCAACACTGCAATTGTTACCCACTGCTTGCAGCACAGAACTGTATTGCCATAGCAAGGTTGGGTCATTCCATCTACTGAGTCTCAAACAACTGAACCACCACAGGGGCAGAGATCAACGCGTTTGAACCCTCTGATGCCTCTGTATTTGTCTTTTGGAGTTGATCCTGGCCACACACCTCATGCCTTGCTCAGATGCAGAAGAGGGCTGGGTTGCACTTGGTTAATTTGTACCAGGCAGAGGAGACTCCTACCCCTTTCAATGCTCTATGCTTAAACCCAAACCCCAGTGTTTCTGCACAAGTCAGTTATTTGCATGTTTCTCTCTTCTCTTCAAAAAGTCCTGTGTACTTAAATGCACTGTCAGTTCAGTGTTTGGGATAAGAAAAACACTGCTTGAATGACTCTGTTTAAATTATCTTCAGAGTGGAGAAAACACCCCAGCACTGTTTTCAAATATAAGTGTTTATACTGATGCGCATACGTGTATTCATGTAGGATTTTTCCTGCCTGATTTTCCTCACCAGTTTCTGAAGACACACCACCTCCTCTGCAACTAGCCTGTGGTAGTTTTGTGACAGGAAAATGTAACTCAATAATGGAAATACAGAATCCTTAGTCTTCCTGTAGCCAAAGGAGAAGTTTTATTTTTCAACTGTGGGCAAAGAAGAGTTGGTATGATACTGTGTTTGAAATACCAGAGTTAAAACAGGGGGATGCATGGGATTACAACAAATTTGATGTCTCACAATTACGAAGTCAGCTTTCCAAGAATTAATCTTTTCAGCTTTCTGTGCTAGTTTTCTTTTGCATCTGTTAGAACACTTTGTACCTCATACTACTGCTGCACAATGGACTGAACTCCTGACAGAATGGAAAATTTTAGTATAGACAACAGGACCAGCACTGCTGCCTGTGGTTGGTTTTACCTGGTTGCATTCAATTTGCAAGAGAAAGACCCACAGTAGCATCACTGTGAATCATGAGCCCTTAGAGGAAGTAAATGCAGTACCCAGAATGATAAAGTTTAGTCCTCTCTCTAAACCCTTCTGTTATCTGTCAAACAATGGATCCTAAAAGGCATCATGAAACAATTAGTCTTCTTGCTACTGTCCATTAATTAATTCATATTCTGCTACCTGTTTATTATAGTCTTTAGAAGTATCAGTGGGCCTACTTTTCTCTTTGCTGACCTTTATAAACTGCTGTATGTAATGGGCTGGAGCAGATATGGGCCATGGGGTTTACGCATTCCCTGTATGAATTATATAAAATTTGTAACATGCAAATTCATTCATTACAATTATAAAAATAATTTTTAGTCTTTTGAGTATTTTAAGTACCTTAAACATTTAGGAAAACAGAAGTAAAGTGTACCCTGCATACTTTAAGGGGTTTTTTTCATTAATTACATATTTTAAAGCTTTGCACTTGGACAAAGTATAAAGACTGAATCCGGGCGTAAATTGCTTATTACAATAAACTTTTAATCTTCACATTTCTACAAATAACCCTACTGTGTCTTAAGAAGACAAACAAGTTTTGTGGAAATGGTCTTAGGCTAGTTTCAACAGTTGCAGGAAGAATTGTGGACATATTTTCACATAATATTTTGCTTATTTTTCATCATAATCATTTGCAATAACATCATCATCTCTTTCATTTATAGGCTCAGCTATCTAAGACATCTGAAGGGGATGGAATTCATCTCACATAATGTAGCTATCTAAAATGCAGCTAAACTAGTCACCCAAGGTCTTCTCTGTGGTCAGCACAGAGAAATGGATACATTAGGGTGCAATTACTTGATCTAGCCTAGGGACTGATGAGAACCTCTAGACTCCCACTAACACACAGAAAGCCCAAATCAATTATCTCCCAGTAACTGAGTTCTGCAGGATCCAATTCTTCATTGGTATCTTATGCAATCTGGCACAGCACACATTAATCATTTTTTGTTGATTACATTTATCGTCAATAGCTCCAGGCTGCTTCAGAGAACAGTTACCAAAAGCAGCCCCAGTAGATCTTTTTTTTTCCCCTCCTTGAAAACCATTACTTTTGGAAACAAAATTTCTGTTAAATTAAAAAATTTCTGTTGATTTTATTTTTCATACTAATTCAGAATGGAAATTGAGCAGATAGATAGATAACTTTTCTTAAGAAAATGTTAAGAACATTGACAAAAGTTCCTATGAAAGCACAAATCATTGACCTTAACCACATTCTCCTCCCTTTTCTCCTGTTCTATGACTTTGTTCCCCTGAATCTTTAGCTTTTATTTTGCCTTTTATGCCTGCCCTATGTTGGAGATTTTTTCTCTCTTCTCCCCCTCATTTTCTTTCTCTGTTTTGCATTTTTTTCATATTAAGTTCCAAATTTAAACGTTAGAAGGAGATCAAAGTACTACATCACAGTTTTTCAGTGAATACTGTATGAAGAGATTATGCCAATGGGAGTGGACTGGTTACTACAGTTACCTAATTGGTTGTATATATGTAGGATACCCTGGAGAAAATTCACTCTGTTTCCCAAGACTACCTATCTACCACATACAGGTTTGGAAGAGTCATATTGGAAAGACATTTGAATGTAAGTTTTCGATGTAATTATTTCAGAACTTCTATAAAATATTTCAGAAACTTTTGCAAACTTTTATGGTTGAGAAAGATTATTTGAACTAAAAGAAATGATACAAGTTATATGTTCATTAGCACTCCAGTACAAGGAGACAAGATTTTTTCTTCCTAACTGAACATTAGTTTCTCCATTGGGTTTCGGCAGTTCCCAGCTGTTCCTAACTTTAGAATTCCTTGTTCACAAGTCTGCTATATACCCAGAGGACGTCGTTCGACTTCCTGATTTGATCCCTTCTTTAATAGAAACAGAACTTGCATGATTTAAATTATTCTGAACTTTGGCTGAGTCAAGTTCCAGGTAGGTTTGCAGAAGCTGCAAAATGGAGAAATGTCTTTCCTACAAGATCGCACAGACATTGAGATGACAAGTCTTCACTGGCATCCCAGTACTGCATGAGCTAGGGACTGAGGACAGGGCTTCATCAAAAGACCATCCACAGCTCATAAGTAAGCTTTTATTTCTACTGGAACTGCAAAGCAACTGAATGCCTTAGGGAAGGGTCCTCCCAATCCTGGGCCACTTTCTAGATGTCCCCCATGACTGGACAGTGGGTTGAGGAATGACCATTGGAGAGCCAATCTTCCGCACAATAGAAGAGCCCAGATTTGAGCCTAAGGAGTACACTGAAGCCTGGCACAGGGTGCCCAGATATGTTGTGGAGTCTCCAGGCTTGGAGATATTCGCAGCCCTGATCGATGCCAGCGGATGGACCAGGTGATTTCCCTTCCACCCTCAACCCTCCAGGGACTCTGTGACTCGGCCATCCTCCTTACTACAGCCAGTCTGCAAATGGGCAGACATTCCAGCATCTTCTAATATGGTGAGCCAGGCCCCACAAAGGAACAGTGCCCTAGAGTGAAGGGAGACTTCCCAACTCCCTCTTCCGCCCCACACTCCATCGCACACAGCCGCCTGTTGCACTACACCTTGTTAACGTGCAGTTATGGGCTCCAATCCGCGGGTCCTCCCTAGTTCCTGGGACCACTGCGCCCTGCTTCCCAGCCCGGAGGCTGCACGGCGAGCATCCCTCCCTCCGACCCATCCCTGGCTCTCACTCCCTCCACACCCGCACCGCCAGCCCAGGGACCCCGGTGCCGCACTACCGTCCGCGCAGCCCTACACGCACTGGCAGGGAGCGGGGAAGCCTACCCTTCCGTTTCCATGGGAAACAGTCAGGCTCACGGGGGCTGGGGGTCTCCCTTGTTTCACGGATCGGGGCTGGGGAGCAGATGAGTACGTTGAGAGCGGACCAGCGGTAAACCCGACCGCGCGGAGCGGCCGCGGTGGGACTGGGGGTCGAGGGGCGCTATCTTCAGCAGAAGCCGGCGGCGCCATCTAGCGAGCGAGCAGCGGGCCGCGGCCGTGCAGCGGGCCCAGGCCGCGATCTGGTTTAGTTTTATTTTGTTTTGATTACAGTAAACGCTGGCAGAAGCTCTGGAACCTAAGACGGCATCTGTGCCATGACAGGAGATTGTTTTTTTCTGCAGGGCAACGCGGTGCCGTGTGAATTACTGTAGTTTTCCGTGATGTACCTCCAGAGAAAGGCAGGCTGCCTCTGCTGTGAAGGACTGCCAGTCAGAAGGGTGCAGGGTTTGGGAGAAACAAAACAGGTAACACCCTGGGAGGCAGAACCTGGAGGCAAACGAACTACAATGGAGATGAGAGGAAAGCGATTCAGATTTCATGATTCATTTTTGGGATGATGAATAAGATAGTCCTGGTCTTCTCTCTCCAGCCAGAGTTGTCTCCTTTTCTAGTCGAATGTCTATTCTAATGTGTGTACACTTTTTTCCCTTTTATTTTTTTTTTTCTCCTTGTCACAAGTGTTATGGGATCGATCGCTTTAATGTTCCAGGTAGATATTTGTCATCATCTACACTATTAGGGTCAGTTTGTACAATACTAGCAACAGAAGATGTGGGTGATTCACTGTTGGTTCTGGTAATCAGTTCCTTAAGTGACAAAACCTGCCTCTGTCTCCCTCACTAATGAAGGGATAATAATGTGTGTTTATCTTGCAGAAACATTCTCAAGATCAGTTAATTGCTTTTAAATGTTAAAACTGAAAAGTCTGCAAAAATGCAAAGAACATTAGCTTATTATCATTAGTGACACAACTAACAGGAATTCTCCTGGCTCACTTTCAGAAACTTGTTTATACACCAGACTTGTCCCTCTTGGGTATATAAATATGGCCACTTTTATTTCCAACTTTTTTGTGTCACTGTCAGGATGAAGACATCTCACCACATCACTAGTCTTTCTGTAAATGTCCATTTAATGTCTTTCAGTAAATGTCCATTTTGTTTGTTTTATGTTTTCCCAAACTTTAATGAGCTACATTTATTTCTCTACAGATTTTTCAAGGAGTGAAATGGAATTGCACTTAGAAGCAATATGACTTTGACACGTCAGAAAGCATCATTGTACTTGCTAACAGTACTTCTCCTGTTTTCATCTTTTCAGCTGTTCATTAAGATGGTATTGACTGCAACAGATTGAGAGGCTTCAAATAAACAAAGCAGTAATAATGGAAGACTTCAGTTACCTGTACACAGACTTTTATTTATCATATGTGCTGTCACGCAGGCAGCACACATACATGTACACATAGATCACTGCTGTTTGGAGTGAAAAGTCGCAACAGAAGGTTAATCCATACCAAGAACACAAGGCCTTGTTCATGACATGCTTGGTGAAGGTCACTGTAATACTGATCACGTTCTCCTCAAATTTGACATACCTGGTCAAAAAAAAAAAAAAAAAAAGAAACAATATTCTAGAAGTTGTTCTAAAAGAACTCAAAATTGTTGCTTGTGCATAACCTGTTCTTGAAAACAGCTCCAGTGGGGTTACTGGACTCAATGAGGTTAAATGCACTAAGAGCTTTCGGTTATTAGACTAAGTGATTGAGGGTAAATATTATGGAAGCCTATAAATTCATGAGCTTTTTAGTTGCCATAGGATGACATATTGTCAAAAATGAATTTGCCATGTTTCTGGGAAGGCCCACAAGGGCTCTTGAAAAAAATCATCCAAGTGTAACCTCCGTCTCAGAAGATTCCTAAACCGTTAATTCAAAGAAAACAGGATGATATAGCAAGGAAGAGTTATTCAGTATATATTTATTATATATTTATTCAGTATATATTTACTCCTAAAAGTACTCATTATTAGACTCTGTTAAAGACAAGACAATTTATTAGATGAACTTCTGGTCTGAGGCACTGTAGTACTACTAGTTCTACTAATTCGTGTTGTTATTAGTGGCAAAGTTGAAAAGAAGTGTGCTTCACTCAGCCAAAGAATAAGCTTTAAGTTCTTGGGTATCTCAAGTATGGCTCTGTGACATGGCTTTTAAATCAACCTGTCAGATGCCTGGAATGTTTCTAAAAGGTACACAACTCTCAGCTATTGCATATGTAGTCTGGTGTTTTTGGAAACGTTGCTTGAGCAATGGACTGTTTGCTTTATTACTGCTTTCACAAAAGCAGGTGTAGTGTCCTTTCAGAGACTTGAAGAGATTAAATACCTTACACTGTGTATCTCAGAGGGCTAAAAAATTTACCTCTCTCTTGCATGTGTCCACCAGTGTGATTTCTCTAAAGTGTTTCTTTTACTGTTTAAAGTAAAAAACTCAGCTAACTTTCCTTTGTCTGCTACTCAGGAATTCTGACAGTTTATAGCAATTTTGTCTTGGGAATGAAAATGTAGCTTTTCATAAGACATTGTCATATATATTCTGCTGAAGAAAATATGCACTCAAGTTCCATACTTGCTAACTTTGCAGTTTTCCAGCATTTGAAGCACAAATCTGAAATATGGTCTGTTTATTTGTATGGAATCAGTTGTGGGGACAGATTTTAGTGACTAACCAGAAGACACTTTCTATAACACTAAAAGTCAGAAATATACTCCATCAGGAGTGGCTTCTGTCTCTGCTTAGTAAAAGATTATTTTGAGGACTTCCACAGTAGTGCTTTAATTGGGAACTCAGTACATGAGTAAAATCCTTATGTTCAGTGTTCTGAAAAATGTTGAGTGTTTGACTTTAATATACTTTGAGACATTGTTTTTCTGTTGATTTGGGTGCTTATCAAGTATGTAGGGCTATGCCAAATTGCTTGTATTAAATAAATATTTATATAGCACAAGTGATTCATACATTACAAAGCCAGAAAATGGCATGGTAATTACCCGCTTTAATCAGAGACCAGAGGTTGTAAGACTTATCTGAATCAATTCTTCTCAAGCTATTCTTGCACCATATCTCTTGATTATCTTGTAAAGAGATTACATGTTTTCCCACTACCATCAACAACTGAAACAACCATTAAACAGTCTCCCAGCTTTGTTTCTTGTAGTGTCAGCTTTGTTTCAAAAAGACACTGTCTTATTTCCTGCAAGATTTCCTTTCTGGGCCTTTTATTGCTTTTCACCTTAAAAACACCCTTTAATCTTTGTCTTTGGAACTAAATAATGAACCTTCAGCACTGTCTTTACCTCTGCACTATGCTGGAAATACAGAACAGGCTAATTTGTCCTTCAGATCTAAGGATACTTAGAATGCTGATTGCTTAACCTGTAAAGACCTAGGGTAGGACAACTAATAATGCTTTTCAGAAGCCTTCTAACCACTATCCATTCAATCACCTTATCGCTTATTCAGAATGCATGTCTTCTGATTAGGTAATGCACTGATATTTTACATTCCCCACACACACACACTTTTCTGCTGTTCTGTCATGTCTGTCATTTCTCAGGCTTTGCAGGAGGAAGCCAGCTGTCCTAATAAATCAACAGTCTTTTCAGAAGGAAATCAACCTCAGCTTTATTTTAACTGATAAACTTACAGCCTCCTGAAATAAACAGTGCACTCTGTATCTGGCTATGTACAAATGCTGTGCTTCAACTGTTGTGGAAATGAGAGGTATCTAAAAGCTGTCCGTATCATCAGAAACATCAGTTGCCATCAGCACTTCTGGTTTTTTCCCTATAATTCCAGTTACAGGGCAATGAGCAGATGAAGAAATAATTTCCTACTATTTCTGAATAATATGAAGTGGAAAGTATAATATTTCATCTAAAGGTTCTAGTGGAATTGGAACAAACCCATTATTTCAAAGTATTTCTTCTTCTCATTGCTCCCAAAAATGTTTGGGGGTTTATCCTCTAAAGCATATATTAGGAAAGACATTTCATAGTTTAACATGACCATACAGCTATTTCACTGGGTACACAATGGAGTATCAGAAAGTCTTTCCAAGCAATTTGGGCCCACCTTGCCGGTGATCACCACTGAAAAAGGTTCCTGGAGTTCAGTATGATTTTACCTGTCCTAAGAAAGCATTGGTTTGAAAAATGCTCATCTACTCAACTTTTATCTATACGATCGCACCTTTACCTTCAGAAATTCTTAGGTAGTGAATTGTACCATATAGGAATGAGGAACAGGTGGCTGGAACTAATTCCAAGCCAAACTGAACACTGAGGAATATGTCTAAAAGGGTTCACAGCCATTCTACAGCTTCTATGGAAGCACATGTGCATACATGCATGTATATTGTAAATCAATTCAAACAGCTGAGAAGCCTTTTTGTAGATTAAGCTTTGCCTCTCCAATCAATACTTTATACCTTCTGCATGCTGTTGTAAAGAATGAAATTCTTGTATAGTTTATACAACTTCATCCAGCTGAAACTTGTATTGATCTCTTGAAAACATTTAGAAGATGTAAGCCTGTCAAGATAGTTGATATCTCAGAACTGATAGGCAAATAAAACCACTGTATAATTCAACTCCTCTGAAAAAACTCCTATATGCTTCAACATGTGGTGTTGTGTAGGAGAAAATGAAAGGAAAATGAATACAAAAATACTGATGAAAGTAGATTAAATAATTACATTGAAGAAATTACTGGGCATTCTGTTTTTCATGAACAAAAAAGACTGGTTAAAAAAAATCTGCTTAAGGTGCTATCCCTTCATTTGACTCAAACGTGCTTACTTGAATGGGTAAATATTAACAAAGCCAACTTCATCACAGGTAAAACATTCAAGACAAAAATAGGAATTTTGAGGTAAATAATCTATTAGAGGTAGACTATATTTTCCTTTTATTTATCTCATTAGTACTTTACCTGTTACTTTTTGCTTTAGATACCAGGTATTTGTTGTTCAAATAATTTGAAATGAATGGGAAACACTACAATTCTTGTTAAATCAAAGACTGTTTTGTTGTAATAATAGGAACTTTTAAATTAATGTAGTAGTTTACACTCCTAGTTTCATGTTTCTTTTTTTCCTAACTACAAAGAAGGATCATATCGTATGGGTTTCATGTTGAGTTATCAAAAGATTATGTAAAGAAATAACCATTTTATTTTCAACTACATAATAGAATGTACACTTGCTTTCAGGAAGAATTTTCAATCTTAAGATATAGCTGAATTACTTTTTTAGAATCAGAATAAAGCTTTCCTGTCCATCTGTGGCAAATTCTGCATCATTTCATGGTATTTTGAGTTTTCTAAAGAAAATTTCTTCTCCTTTGTGTTAAACACTTGGAAATTAAAAAATGTGTTATAAAAGGAAAATATGAGATAAGAAGTTTACACAGGGAAAGTTATTTCAAATTCAAAAAAGCAGAGAAGAATGATTTCCAGCGTTGCTTGTACCCTAAGAATGTATGACCTCTTGTTCTGAATCCAATACTATGCAATAGATCTTCAATCAAGACAATCCTCTCAGTGTTCCTTCTAACAATAATAGGCAAAAATCTTCAGAGAGAAGAAACTGACTTCAAAAGGTTGGGGTTTTTTTACCCTTTCCAAGGTTTTCTAATCCTTCTATTTCAGAGAAGCTATAAATCTGCTGTAAATATAACCTGTGGTTGAATCTTGTCCAAGATTGAGGTCTTTTTTTCTGAAATGATCAGCACCTAAAAAATTCTCAGCTGGGCATTATCCCAAAAGATTGCATGCATCAAGGCAGGCAGAACTAAAGTTAAAGTTTGCTGAATACGTAACAGATACACTTGTCTCTGTGAAAACCAACCCCCCCATTTGCTTATCTATAGTTGTTTATATTAAACTAAGGGCAAGTATAGGGAAGCTACAGAAGATTGAGCAATCCCAAAGTCTAGGGAAAATGGGTGATTTGTGGAGTAAGTGATGCAGAAGATTTGTAGCAGCTGGGTACTGGGGCAGACTAGAGCCCAAATTAAGTAAATTTAGTATCTTGGGGAGTGGCCATCGAAAGAAATTAGTTGCATTTGAGGAAAAATAAGGAGGGGAAAAGCCTGTGGTCAGGACAAATGGAATTAGGGATTTGTTGTGGTGATAGGATTATGCATGTTACAGAGGAAGCACTTTGGGATTTCTCATTTCTCGTGTAGTTAAGTTGTTCAAAATGTTTAATGTTGGCTGTATTGCCTAGCAGTTTGATGTGTGGCAATCTTTAGATATGAAGTAAGTAGATAAAGTGAAGGAGAAAAAAATAGCAGCTGGACTTGTGGAGATAATTACAGTAGGTAGAGAAAGGATTTTGCAGGAAGATAGAGAAGGGTAAGAATAAGAGGAGCGTTAGAGAGAGCCGTAGGACAACTTCCAGAATTGCTGTTTTCCTGATATGCTAGTAACTGCATAGCTCTGAAACCCAAGCCATGATGCAGTTTAAAAGGCAGTCAAGCCCAGTTATTAAACTGCTGAAGAAAATTATGTCTATACATGAATATACTTGTAACCCACAGGGTAGGATTTCAGAATTCTGTTTGCTTTGAATATATTTTGTGGGTAAATTTTTTGGGCGGTGGGTGTTGGTTTGGTTTTTGGTTTATTTTGGGGGTTTTGTTTTGGGGGGGATGGGGGGTTGCAGGAGTGGATGTGTTTGTAAATGGAAAAGAAAGAGTCTCGTTGGACTAAACAAAAATCCCTGTAAGTAATATTCAGTCTTGCTTTTTGGTCACTATATTTTTCTTTCCTGAAAACTGAAAAAGTTGAGGAATGCTGATTATTTCTGGTCATAATGAGGTTCAGGTTTTATCCTTGTTTGTACACTAAATTGAATCAGTCATTACCTTGGTTCAGTCTACTGCATTGATTCCCTCATATTCATTGAAATGTAGCTTGACTTTTAGTCAATTTAAAATGAAAAATGTGAAGTTTCTTTATAGCACAATAAATGATACTCTAAACTTTTTTTTTTCAAGTTTAGCAAAAACAGTTTAAATATCACATTCAAAACTAAGAAATCTACATGTAAACAAGCTGTAACCATGTACAGCTGCTCCCTGAGATATTTATTTGAAATTCACTGCTGCTAAACATGGGGGCTTGCCTAATGTAAGCTGGGTATATTTGTGCTCCTGTGTAGGCTCTGCTCACTCTAGTCAGATGCTCTGTGCTGCACATCATGCAGTGACTGGCAGAACTGGAGCCTTATATAGACATGGTAGGTGAGATGTATTGATGAATTCAAGTCCAATAACTTATGAGTATCTAGCTGATGTACTTTATCTGTCTTTCCTCGAGAAAATGTCTCAGGGAATTGAGACATCTGTTGTGATGGATTTTTCACGGCAAATGTCAGTCCTAACCAGTGAGTTATTTTCTGTATTTAAATTGGTTTTGCAATGGCATAAATTACACTTATACAAACACTTTTGTCAGTGAAATTCATCACAATCTTACAAATTCAGTAGATGTTTCGGTGGTTCTGTCTTTTAGACATGTCCCACAATGTATTATTAAACAAAACAAACACAGTTAAAAAGCTGTGGTAACAAATAACTATAGCATTTTGTTTGACAGATGGATGACTTATGAACAAAGAAATCTTTTCAAATTAAAGTTTAAAGCAGTCATTGTTTAGTTGTACAGGTTTTTGGTTTTTTAATATTAGATTTTAATCCAATGCTTTGTATGAAACCATTAAGCAAGTAATCTAGAATTATTGCCACCTTAAGCAATCATTGCACAAAACCATCATTGCAGGACTTAGTATGTTCAGTAATTTTACTGTTCTATTTTCATTTTATGTATGTAGTAGAAAAATAATGGGCAATTGCAAGTGCCATCTTTTTAAGCAAAAAAATACAAAGCCACTTCTTTCAACTGTGGTGAATCAGAGAAAGGTACAATTAATATAGAGCTCTAAATGATAAACATCTTTTGTGGGCAGTTGCTTTCCCTGTTCAAAAACTAGGACATGAATTTAAGTCTGAGCTGGGTCTTCAGTATAGTGTTGTGTTATTGCATAGGGAGTAAGAGGCAATGTGTGAAGGGAAATTTGCATGGTCCACTAGTTTTCTTTGATATTTTCTGCTAGTCTGGATTTTTATGGTAGTGCTGCAAATCACATAGCAGGCAAATGAACTGCGGAATTGCTACAAGTTTGAGATAATGAATATTCATTGCCTCAACTAGCAAATTAAAAATGAAAGCTCCGTAGATTTTAGTGATAGTGATGCAGCTGTCTACTGTGCTCTTACAATAGTGCGTAATCAAACTCTAAATGAATTCTTTGTCTTGATAATATTTTTTATTATGATGTTGTCATCCTTAATGTTTTGTGTATGGTCCTCTGTGATACATGATTTAAAAGCTCCCTTCTTTTAAAATTAAATAGCTTCCTTATTAAACCAAAAACCAACTACTTATGAAGGTGTTTTATATGTCAGTTTAAGATTCTTAGTCTTCGGTAATATCCTGGATGAGTTCCCAATCTGAGTTATAGCCAAGGCTTGAAACTGAATTTCAAAAATCTTTACTTCATATGAACATTTAAAGAAAACATCATGGGACAAGTGTGCAGGTGTACCACTGTTCTCTCCAGTTTCCGGCCTGTGGATAAAGCCAGATTCCTCCTTGAGCTTCTGGGATCGTGTGCATCATCTTCCAGATGATGGGGAACATGATGGTGTACAGTTAAGGAAACTATCAGCTGATATCTTCATACAGGAAAAGACTCATTTAGGCAGGCCGAGAGAACAAAAGCTGTCTGCACTGATATATACTCAGGTTTACCACCCTCAAGAAGCTAGGTTATCCAGTACTGCTAACATAGAGCATTTCCTCTGTTCTAGCATGTAGTACAGTGCTTACTGTCACACTTTGCAAATCCCCATGGCAAGGTACATCTGCTCTCATGATCAACACTGATTCAGAGGCTCACAGCACTCACTGTGGCTGTGAATGTCTTGGTGCCTGTCAGTTCAGCTATCCCACATCTAGTAAAGAGCAGCTGAATTCACGCTGACAAATAAGAAAATGTAACTTGAGTCTACAAAGGGAGTTAGTATATTTAGCTAGTCTTCTCTCACATCGGCTCACTCCAGAGCAGCTCTTTCCTGAACTATGTTAATAGTAGAAGTAATGTATTGGATATATTACAGCCCTAGCCAACAGAGTCAGCAGGCATTGATAAGATAGTATGTGTCTATACGTATGTCCAGTATTTCGTAGTTTAGGCAGTTCTGTTTAGGTAAAAGCTCACAAAGATGATCTGAAGGCTAGAGCACCTCACCTATGAAGTCAGGCTGAGAGAGTTGGGCTTGTTCAGCCTGGAGAAGAGGAGGCTCCTGGGAGACCTGAGAGTAGCCTTCAGTACCTAAAAGGGGCCTACAAGTAAGCTAGAGAGGCCCTATTTACAAAGGCAGATAGTGATAGGACAAGGGGAAATGGCCTTAAGCTGACAGAGTGGAGATTTAGATTAGATATTAAGATGAAATTCTTTAATGTGAGGGTGGTGAGACTGTAACAGGTTGCCCAGAGAAGTTCTGGATGCTGCCCCATCCCTGGCAGTGTTCAAGGCCACGTTGGATGGGGCTTTGAGTAACCTGGTCTAGTGGAAGGTGTCCCTGCCCCTGGCAAGGGGTTGGAACTAGATAATCTTTACCAAGATTATCTTTACCAAGGTTTACCAACCCAAACCTTTCTACAATTGTATGATCTTGATCTTGGACAGTATAAGACTAGTCATATCTAAAGCAGCTTTAATGTGTTCCTGAGGCAATGAGTAACAGGTCTAAAACTCTGTTGGGCGGTGACTCCCTTATTTGTGAAGCATTTCTCAAACCTTTGTCAGCATGATGTCCTTTGTTGCTGTCTTATGTATAAACACTCTCACTACATAATTCCTGTGTTATTATCGGTGTGTTAACAACAGCTGGAAGCAGTCACTACAGAAAATAAAGACAATATACTCATGTTCCCATGAGTCATTACATATACTGTCTTAATTTCTTTTGCTTTTAGACTGATGGTGTTTTCAATGACTTGTATGTTGAAAATGTGCTATATTGCTAAAAAAGTCAGAAGAAAACAAAAGCAGACTGTATGCAGTGTTTATATGGAGCTAACTGAAGCCTGAAAGACAGCAACTTAAAAAGAAAATTACTTCTCTGTAAACAGCTTGAAAGTAAGCAATTTAACAGTTCCAGTTTGGGGACATGGTATTTTTCTTAAGTGCACGAAGGATTGCGTTTAATGGGTTAGATACATATTAACAAGGAGCATTTGGAACAATAGGAACTTCAGGAAGGGAGGGGAGAATTAAGTGCTACAGAGAGAGAGAAAGAGAGAGAGAGAAGTCATTCAAACAAGCATCTGTTCCTTAGGAAAACTGGAGAAAGTCAAGTAAAATTTGTCAATCATCAACTCTGTTATCTGTTAGAACTAAATCTGTTCACACTTAGTCTCAGGTCGTATTTCAGTTTGTTAAAATTCATGAAGTTCTGTAAAAAATATCTGTATTATAAATAATTAGCTTCACAGAAGTGTTCTGGTAATTTTCCTAAGGCATACTGAACAGGAAGCAATACCAACTTCCTGAGCTGAGTGCTGCCTGAACTTAATAACGGCTTACAGAGAATGCTCCCCAAGATAACAAAAAAATAGTGAAACAGGATGTTCTTCAGGAACGCAGGACGCATTGTTCATCTTCAACTGTGGTAAATCCAAGCAACATTTGTTTGTAATTTGAGTAAATTTCTTTAAAAAGCTTAACTAGCTACCATGTGAATCCATGTTTAGAGCTTACTCTCAAGTCAGCAGCAAGAGGCATCTCCTTGTAACTTCTGATTGCAATGAACATCCTGTGGGATAGGACTTCTGTAAATAAAGGTATGTTTTCTCGAGCCCTCAGCTTCACTAGCCATATGCTTTGGTGTATGTCATGCTATATTTATCTACCACTTAGGTATATAAAGTACCCTCACTTAGGTATCTAAGTAAATCAAATGCCTGCTACAAGCAGTTGCTCAGAAATATATAAGGAAAAGAAATGATTCTGCTAATTTTATTAAAAAAAACCAAACCGAACCAAACCAAAAAAAACAAGCCAAACCACCAAAAAAAAAAAAAAAAAAAAAGAAACCACTTGGGTACATTCAGTTTTGGCTATCCAAGAGTGTAGTGAACTGTCAACATCTCGAGTATTGTTTGAAGTAGGAAATACATGGGGTTCGAATGGGTACAAAGGCAAGTAAAATGTACTGATAGAGCAAAGGTGTTAGAGAGGCTAGAAAGAAAATACTTAAAACTGGACTGGAGAAAGCTGATAAAGATTTTAGTGGTGGTTATAAAGTCATGAATATTGTGGACAAAATGGATACAGAGCTGTTATTGGACAAATTTTACAGTACACTAATTGAAAATAATAGATCTATTTAAAAGGGATAAAAAATGCTATTTTACATAGCATGTAGTGAGTTTCTGAAATTTTTAGCACAAGATCTTCTGAAGGCAGACAGTACAAAGAGGGCATTTGGTAAATATGTGGGAAAACAGGTTTATAAGTATATCCTGAAGGCAACAGTTGTGGATGTACCCTCTAACAGCTAACTGTAATGACTACTTGT
This sequence comes from Cacatua alba, assembly GCA_024361745.1. NCBI lineage: Eukaryota > Metazoa > Chordata > Aves > Psittaciformes > Cacatuidae > Cacatua > Cacatua alba. The sequence continues at coordinate 44,708 of JANEMJ010039382.1, read as the reverse complement.
GCTGGGTATGTGAGAGGAGCAGACCACAGACAGTGTCAGGCATATATGCACTGTTGAAACAGCATTTTCTATTGTTGTGGTGGAATGCTAAACTGGGTAAAACACTGCTTAAAGCCAGTGCATTCCTTAGCCCTTGTGGTGCTCTGCTCTGCTCTGGGTGTGTTTTGGGTTACTCCTTTCATTTTGCTTACCATCCTCTTTGTAAGGTTTGCCTTGCAGTTTGATGCTTATTCCAGTCAAAAAGCAATTAAAAATGCCGAGCTTTATAAAACAGAATAAAATTAACAAAAGCCATGGACTTTTGAAGGATTTTCAACAAAACCATGAATCCTTCATAAAGTGCATGGGAAGAAAAAAAACCCTGCTTTATTTGTGAATTATGGCTAAATTACTGATGAGCCTAAGCTATGGCTTGTGCTAGAAAATCAAAACATGTTTCCTTTTTTTTTGGCATTGTTAAGTCTGTGGCAAGCATCACATTGCTGTCTATGCTTTTCATTAGCTAAATGCATGGGTAGTTTGACATGTATCCATCCATTTGAGAGTATCACAAATGTGTATTACCTCTCACTAATGTAACTGGGCTAGCCTGCAGTGCAAGTTACATTTTCCCAGGTAATAGGTTTATTATGGTTTATTACTGTAGAGAGTATATAGCATGTAAGGATAACACTTTCTCCTGAGATAGATGGCTTTTTTCTGTTTTTCTCTTTAACAAAAAAGAAAAAAGAAGAAATTTTGGAGACAAACTGTACTGAGAGAAGGATACATTCATCAACTGTTCATGTTGGATTTTCTTCTGTTCTTACTGCCTCCTCATTTCTAATGTTCATTGAGAGATGACATTTAACAAGACATAAACATTAATGCCATGGATATTGCAACATGTTTAACTGAGTCAAAATATCTCTTGAAGTCAGTCATTCTACTTTACAAATCAAATTTGAGAATGTATTTTTTTATATATCATATCTTTTATAATCATTTGTTTATGTTGCTAATTTAAGCCATACTGAAAACCGCACATTCTTCTGTTGCAAATAAACTTCATTGGAAGTTAAAGGAATAAACAAGAGCAATCTGGCATATGCATTTGAATATCCATCTCTAAAACTAATAATTCAGCAGCTTAGTGCAATATACAAACACTTGGAGAGTGTTCCATACAGCAGAGGGCAGCAGTGGTAAAATGGCACGTCAAATAGATCATTACAGTATGTCTACCTTTGTTATCTTTAATATAATGTAGCCCAAAGAGTAAAAAGAAAAGGTATTAAACCTAGGGTTAAATCTTTTATTTCAGTTTTCTTGATGATGTTCGTGCCAGCATTTCTTTTCATTAATAAGCAAATTATTCTCATATGTAGTTACCGAATTTGGGACTAGAATTATTGTGGCTTTCACTTCATAGAAAGGTCACTGAACCTCCTACCCTATTAACTTTGTGGTTTTTCTTTGAACAAATGAAATTAAATCTGGTTCTGAATTAGCAATTGGCCATATTTTTTCCTGAGATTGTAAATTGCCAATTCCACAGGTGCATTTTATTAGGGATTGCTTCATTACATTCTAGTGGTCAATATTCTATTATACTGACTCTCAATCAGTGCATTCGTTTTCATGAGTATAAAAAATATTAGAAAGCCTTTAGAAATTAAACAAGTAGCAGATGTAATGAAAACTGACTGTGTCCAATATCTTTGCATCTTTTCTCTGGATTTTTCATTTTGAATAAGATGGTTTATGGCATTTGTAATGTTTATCTTAGTTTCTTTCATGTATATAGCTGAGGCTTATGTCTACAGCTTTTCTGCATGTACATACTAGAACAATGCTTCCTCTAGCCCTTGTTTTGCAGGAATTAAATACCTTTGAGATTTTTGCTCCTCTGTCAAATATATTTGAAAGTGGCAAAATTGCTAAAGGCTTGGGTGGAAGAAGTGGGAGAATTCATACAGAAACAGGAAGGAATTTAATTGGGAAAATGCAGTTGATTGATAGTACAGATATCAACAACAAGAAAATATCTCCAGGTTCTCTTCACTGTGAAGGAAGTCATCATAATCACAGAGGCTAGAGCACAATTCCTGTCGTCCAAAATTTTATTCTAGAATACGCCAGACAAGCTGCCTCTTAATATGCCTTTCTCTCCAATGACTATACAAGGGAGCATAGGGTGACTTGCACAGATACAGGAATTAGTGGGCTTCATGTAGATGTTAAAAAGCTTCTGTGTATTTGCTTTTATGGAAAATATTCGGATCAAAACCAAATAGTCGTTGGCAGGTTAAGGATGTCAGTTTTACTGTAAAGTTTGTAATTTTAAAAAGAATTGATTTATAATCAACATACAGCTACACATCTGCATTCTGAAAGATTTAATTCAGCTTTATAGATGTGTTAAAGAAGAGATAATACAAAGCAACATGTCAAAAGAGAGCAGGGGGTATTTTTCCCTCTCATTTGCATATACTTCCCTCTTTCAAGGTGACAGTAAAGACAGTCTTGGAAGGTGTATCTGAGAAATTTTTTCTGCAATGAGAGAGCAAACTGGAATTAATACATACCCAGTTAGCACAGTGTGCAGACAGTCAATATGCCTGTGTCATTTATTGCCTTTAGTTAGCAAGATTTGCTTGTAGAAGTTCCATGTCGCTCAAAAGGAGGCATAGAAACAATGCAGTTACAGTCATCACTTAGAGGTGGGGAGGAAATCCAGTACGCTGGGTGTATCCATTCTCCAGACTTCCATCTGAAGGCACATACACACTCACAGTTCAATTTTTTCACCATTGGTTTATGAAGGATCTTAGTTTTCTTCCTTTTATATAAAATTGCCTCAGCTTCCGCTTTAGTTCTTTTCAGGATTGGGGGGGGGGGGGGGGAGAAAAAAAGGAATTTTTGAAATAAAATTCTGGTTAAAACCCCCACAAACCTCCTTGCAGAGAGTTCATTTTTAGAAGTACCCAGTGCACTAATGCTCTGCATACTAATCCACTTAGGCTTTCTTTTTCCAGCTTATGAGTGCCAGCCGTTGACTTGTTCTACTTGGCTATTTTGGACCTTATACTGGGCTGCAGATTGTATGTTGTTAAGTGTAAGCAAGTGTATCTAATTGTTAATAAATGCTTTAGGTTCATCTGAGTAACTTGTGAAAACTAAGATTACACTTCACATTTCTGATTTTTCAAATTCCTCTGTGTGTTTATGTTTAAAAAGGGCAGCGGAGAAAAGGGGGGTTAGGTTAAATGTTGTTCTTGCGTATTCCAAAATCTATTTCCAAGTGTGTAGAAAGGAGCAGGGAAACAAGAGCAGGACTCCAGTAAGCTTGGTTAGTATCATACCAAGCAGACAATTTGCTTGAAGCAGACCCTCAGTTCCAGGAAAGTTTCTGCCTCTGGTGTTTCCAAGCTACTCACATTGAGCACTTCAGTATAAATCCTCAGCTGCGAAATCGAAGTACAAGCACTTGCTCAGTAGAGAGTTAGCATGGACTGCAATTCAAGACTGCCTAAATAGTTTACTGTTTTGGGAGCTAATAAGAATTTGCCTTATAAATATAATTTGAAATTTAATTTTTTTAATCTTTAAGCTGAACTTAGCACAGTGCTTTGAAATTAGCATTTCAGAACTTTCTAAAATTACAATTACCACACTTGCCAAAATCTATGTAGCCTAGTTCTAAATTAAAGGCCACTGTTACTGATAGAGATGGATTGACCACTGAAGTAAAAGTAAGTATATTAGCATGAAAGCTTTGGAAAGAAATAGTTCGTGTAGTGCCTTACTTTGATATAAATATACTTTCTACTATGTCACAACCAAATAATTATTCCAGTTAATTTTTTTTTTTACATTTGCCAGACAAGATAGCATATACTTAGCCAGAAGCGTTGGTTACAGGGCATTCTAGCCCATTTTTGTTTGTTTTTAAAAAAACCACGTCTTGGAGCATGGTGAAATTTCGCAGAATGGAAGAAAAGCTTAAGTTGTTTCAGTATTTCAATAAGGGTAAACAGGGTGACTGGGTATCTATGAGACCATTTCACCAGACATCCAGCAGAGAAAAGCACTGTAGAATGCACTTAGTGAAGAGTTAGTTGATACTAATCAATATGATTGTATGGGAAATGGATCAGGACAAACCAACTGTGATATGTATTTCATAAGACAATAATCTTCTCTGACAGAAGTAACAGTGCAGAAGCCTAGGCTTCTATGAGGCTTTCACCTGATTCCTGAATGACTGCTATTTTAAAAAAAAATACCTTGTGGGATGCCATAAAACAATATTCATTCAATTAAATGAATTGTGAATGGCAAGTTGTTAAATATCAGAATAGGCTTTCAGGAGGGTGGTTTTGATCAAATGTTATCTAACATTTTCTCTCAGTATTTAAAAAAAAGGAAGGATGCCATAATGCTAATGGTCAGCATCTGCTTATGTTTGTAACGGTTTTTCTACTGTATTGGATGTTTGATTGTGCTGAAATTTAGGTGAAGTACCTGAAGCTACACAAATCCACACTGGAAGTATGATATATACATGTTAACGGTGGGGATAACAAAGCTCTGAAATAACTTCCCTGTTGATGGCTTAGATCCTCAAATGAAGATTTTGATAAGGGCTGAATTTTGTACATAAATATGTCTTAGAATGCAAACCCACAATGGCTTTATTTCAGAAATTCCTGGGTATAGTTTTTTTTTGTCCTGTTTTAATGCCAAACTATATAATGATCCTAAATGATCTCTTCTGTCCTTATAAGTGTGAACTGGAAGACATAGGTTGAAATCCTTCTATGTAACTGAATAGAAATTATATATGCAAACCTAAGAAGAAAGTAATTTTTTATTGGTGCTATAATTTCTTATAGGAAATTTCTAGCTTACCTTGAATTTTCTAAAAGGCATAGTTTCAGTAAAACATGATTTCAAAGAGTGGTTTTCAGTAAGTGGACAGTGGAATTTATACAGTATGGAGCATCTTTGAGATAAGCAAGTAGTTTGTGGGCACAAACATTGAAAATTAGAGTTATTGACTTTAAATCTTCAATTGTTATCTTGATGAAAAGACAATTGTAAAACAGGCTGTTCCTGTTTCCTATATAGGACATTATAATTAGAACTAAATAGAAAATTCAGGCAAGCAGTTCTTGGAAGAGTGTGTGGGAGATTACAGGTACTGATTAGTCCTAGATTGTCTGGGTGGTAACAGTTCAAAATCAGTAATTAAGGCTTAAAATACCAACCAACATCACAATGAGTGATGTTGTTACAAAGACTTCTGCTTGAACATTTGCAGCTGAGTATTATAAGGCTTTCTACGCTTGATGAAATTTGGGGCCCACTGGCATGATGCATACACTACTACCAACTGTTCTCTTCTGGTACCTGGCAGAAAGGGCTTCAGCCCTGAAACCAAGCATCCTGTATTAGTTCTGAATTATATCTGCTTTACCACTATTTATTTGTTTATTCCTGCTCACTGTCATCATGGCTAGGATCCTTACATGCGTCTTCACTAATAAGTGAAGTAAGCTCCCCATTATTGTTTGTGATACAAGAATAGCCTTATTGCAAAAAGAGTGTACTGTAGCTTCATTCACTTGCTGGAGATAGCAGAATGTGTTCAGGCAATGAACTGACATTATTGAGATGATTAACAAAGGAGGAGTCCAAGGTCCATGCTTGAAATCTACTTTCCAACTCACAGTCCTCCATGTGTTTGCATTGATATTAACTGGTGCCATCTATATAATTTGTAAGTATGGTCAATAAGCGTTGTCTATAACATAGACAAAACAAGTAGAAACCAGAAAAGCAGTCTGAGAACGGGATGTAGCCCTGGTTATGCCAGTGCTGTTACCTGCAGAAGTTGAACAACATTTCATTAACAGGTTTTTAGTTCTTCAGAAACAGCAGTCTAGTGGGAATTAAGAGTCACTGTCTTTAGAATTCCCGTACTACCCTGTTCCTTTGTTTTGGATTGGAGCAAACTTGCGTTTCAGCTTGGCTGATTATGAATACAGATTTTTAGTAACTTCCAGAACAAACACAAATATTTACTTGCCTACAAACAGTCCGAGTACAATAAAAAAGGTTAAAAAAGTGTTTCTACTGCCAACCGATTTGTTGCAGTATAATTGCATGTTATGTTATGTTAAAGCTTTTTTTTGTAATCTACATCTACATTGGTTTTATTTTCAATATGTTCAATATTTTTAATATTCAGTATTTTATATTTTCAATATTTTAATTTATTCAATGCATCTCTACAACCAGAAAAGGCTAATTATGTATTTTGTGGCTTTCTACTTTTATGAAAAAGAAATGATTATTGCTATAAATAAGCCACTGTTTCTATTCAAAATTTGGTAAAGAGGAATTAATTAATAAATTACTAGGAATGTCAATTTTTTTGTTTGTTTTTAAATTACTGGTTTTTATCCAGGATAAAGCAGATGCAGTAGATCTACAGGACTTGTGTATAACTATGTGGTGTGGTACCAACTATGAAATTACTTGTTAAACTGAAGAACATGGAAAAATCGAGGGTGGGTAAAAATATAGAAGGTTACTTTGAAAAGGGATTGATTGACCTGGCATTAGGTTGCTAGCGAGATCTTCCAAGATTCAAGTCTTTAGACTTTTCTTACAATTTCTGAAATATTTTTTTTGGCATAAAGTTTGCTGGTGACATTGGCTCAGGAGGCTACAGAGAATACTCGTTTTCATGCAGAAAGAATTAGATGCATGGAGTTTTAGGCATGATGTGAAACATAACACTACATAATAAGCACTTTTTAGAGGGTTATAACAACAATTTCTAGGATGGGAAATAATGCAGGATTAAGACCTGCATGTATCACTCATACACAGGAGTTATGAGGCATGTAGACTGTGTAATCCTGAAAGAGGCAAATGTAATCTTTGCATGCACATAGCCAAAGGAAAGATGTGAAAATTCTAATATTATTCTAAAGATACTTCATTGGGAATAATGATTATGGTTATTATCACACATATTTATCAGGTGAATTCAGGAAGTGGAGAGAAAACCTTGTTGTGTTTATATAAGAAACAGAATAATTGTATTGAATCAGATACAAGGATTTTTATTGTTCTTTCATATTATTTTGATTTGTTTCATACTGCTTGTATATACATTAGTGTACAGAGAATATGCAGAAATAATAAAATGCTTATATAGATGAGCACTCTTGTTGCCCGTCATGAGATCTTCTATACATTTCATAAACTGCTTTGAATATTCATTTACAGGACAGGAAATTAATAAGGATACCAATATCTTACCTCAGGATGATGAGTTATTCTGGTACTTCTTACTGTAATAAACACTGAACCCACAATTGTTTTCTTCTACAACTAAGCACACAACCAATGGCAAAAAGATGCTAAATTCACTGAAGAATTATTAAAATACAGCAATTCTGTTCCAGGAACTAGTGATACTAATGATAGCCTTATGAAGACAGGCTGAGAAAGTTGGGGCTGTTCAGCCTGGAGAAGAGAAGGCTGCGTGGAGACCTCATAGCAGCCTT
>JANEMJ010039382.1:19102-30634 GCA_024361745.1 Cacatua alba | reverse complement strand
AAACTTCTTTGTGGAAAACAGAAGTGAAGCTCTTTTATATTTCTTGCTCTTTGATATTGAGATAGATTATTGTTAAAGCAGAGGCGATGGTATATTAGGAAAGAGTGACAAGATAGATTTACAGTACAAAATGTTTTTTGCATCTAGACTTAACAAGTTAAACTTGCTGCTTCTGGTGTGTTTGTCTTGTTTATTTACCAAGTTCTGTGAATGAAATGATGACCTCAGTTTTGTAACTCTTTCATCTGATCATAAAATATCACTAATTTTTACATACATCCTATTCATTCTTGTTTTGTGTTGTATAGTTAGAGTTTGGTAACATTGGTAAAGTGTATTGAAAATAAAACCTGCTGTATATCATTTTCATGTAACATAATTACGGCACATTCATATCAGAATTAGACTAGTAATCTTTATTTAAAGCTTTTTTTGCTACTAAAACCCTGTTTCATAATGGAAAGAAAGTGAAAGCTATGGTATTTTCCTGTTCTTACTGAAGAGGATTGTTAGTGAATGCAATAACATAGCACTGAAATGAAAACCATACACTTCACTTTTAACAGGAGAGAAGGGCACTTTGAGTCAACCTCTTGGTAATTCTACGGAAGTTTTAAGGCCATGGTTGTCTTAGTTTCCTACTGTTCTGGGCTGTAAAGCCCTTACAGGCTCCCTGTTGTTCAAAAACAGCTTGTCACTGCAAATCAGCTTAGCCGACCAATTAATAAATCCTTGCAAACATATTGCATTCACACTAATTAAAGGGTTGGGGTTTTTTTTCCCTTTACCATTCAGATTCCTCAGGTTTCAAGTTTAAACTGTGAAGTGCAAACAGCAATCTAACATTCAGTGCAGATCACGCACTGCAGGAAAAGGAGATGCGTTTTCTGACCAAGCACCCAGCTCTTGGGATGGTATGTTCCACTTTCATATTCAGCATGCTCATTGCTGAAGGACAGCTTGGGGAAGAGCATGGGCAGAATGGCAGCTATGCTTCCAGCCGAGGCTATCTGATGGAAGTTTTACGCGTTCTTTCAGCTGACAACACTGAGCTCCACAAGAACCATTCACAAGAACTGGTCAAAATGTTACTGGAGAGAACTGAGTGCCCACAGCGGATTTATGGCATGCAAGAGGATTGTAATCTGGTCAGTGCTTCAATTAATGAGGGATATATTTACAGGATCGTCAGTGAGTTCGAGAATTATTTATTACAGTGATACTCTCCTGAATATAAAACCTAAACATGTAAAAGGCTTGTTGTTGCAGCAGGAAGTTGTCCCTGCTTTAATCATTTCATTCTGCATTAGTATTTATTTTTTGAGCTTATGAAGAAGTATTCCAGACATGACAGGCATTCCTTTAAAATGCTGTGTTTCAGTTGTGTAACACTAATAATTTTCCTTTAAAAGTTAGCAGGTGTTTATTTTCCAACAAGGATCTTTCTCCTTTGCCTCGATCTAACTTTGAAAGCTTGAATTGGGGTCACAGAGGATTTTCATTGTGGAAATACATATGTAAAATCTGGTGACCAGTTCTGACACTTTTTTTTTTTTTCCCTGTATTTTAGATCATAAAAAATAAAACCCAGAGACTGGATTGTCTCAGATTTATGGGCCACTTCACTGAAATAGTCAAGATTTAGGGGAGGGTTTTGGTAAGCAGGTCAGGTCAAGGAAAATCAAAGGCAGAACAATGAATCTACAAATCCAAACTGAAACTGCAAAAAGTCCAGGGTACAGCTTCATAGATAGTTGAGTTTAGAATATTTTCAAAACTGATTCCCCATTTGATAAAGAAAGGAACAAATCTAATAAGACCATAGGTCCTGGTAGGATGGAGACAATGGTAAGTGAGCAGCTTAGCTAAAGGGACTACAAAGGCCTTGATCGGTCTTGGCTTTGATTAATGTTACTCTAGCTCTGACATTGTTCGATGACCTATTATTAGCAGAGTGTCATTTTCTATCAGAATTATGAGGATGGTCAAAAAGGTGAATGATTTCACAATATACTATTCATGGCAATCTGCCAAGCCAATGTAATGGAGAACTTTTCCTCCCTCCTCTACTTGCTTAACTGCCCCTTTCTGCAAATGCTCCCACTTATCATATTAACCTCAATATGAATTTAATATGTAAATAAGGCAGGTGTCTGTTGTTCCCTAAATGTGCAGCTTTTATGAAGGAGATCATGCAGTTTTCCTCTTTGCACATTCAGGCAATGGATGTGCACCAAATACGGACCCAGATCAAAAGCTGAGAATGTGTTAAACTGAAGTGGGTATAGAGTCTTCCTAAACTTCACAAAGCAGGGGTGTAGGCCTTCCTGTTCTCCCTCTTAGTTTCACTTCTCTTGATTGTTGTATTTTTTTTCCTGTATTTGTGATGTATTTGTGGAGAGCATGCCCTGTGTGTCCTTGGATGGAAACGAAACTATCTTACTTTGGTCAGGACTTCCACTCTGTGTAGGCTCCATCTTGGAAATTTCCTAGAGGAAGAATTTGAGGACTTTCACCATTTTCAGTACTTCTCAGTGCCGGCTGTGTCAGTAGGACTGCTCACATTCTGCACTGACAGTGCCACGAGATCACAATTCTCTATGGAAAATCCATGAGAGAGAGACGATATCTTCAGTCACATGCAGCCCACATGCCACCGTGATGAAATCTTCCAAGGTGATTTAACAAGATTTGGTAAACCAAGATAGCAAAAACTGTGCAAGAAGCACTGTCCTTCAAGATCATAAACATTTGAGAAAGAATGCCCCACCCTAGCTTGGCATTTTCTTTCCCATACTTGTTGGGAATAACTAATTGATTTCAGACTCAACTTCCCCTTGTAAATCCAGGATTCTGGCCATAGTACATGACTGTTTTTTGGTTGTTTTTTTTTTTTGTTAAGGATATCTCCAATGGGTATTTAAAAGCAGTGAAGTTTAACACTCTTTTAGACCAGTTTTTGGTTTGTAGTTACATATTGGCCCCAAGACTCTTTGGACAGGGGCTGGAAGCTATTGAATGGCATTTGACTCTTTTTTATCTCCTGAGAGCACAATTCATGTATTTCTTGCAGTGGTAAGATAGTTTTCTAACTTTTGGCCTCTTAACTGAGAGAAACACAGGGTCATTGCCCAGGCTCGAAGTTGGCCTCCTTTTTAATACCAAATAAGGATTTCTAAAGCAAGGCCATGCAGATGGTTAGGGCTGTAAAATACTAGTAACAGCAAAATAACCAGTGATGAAGCAATTCGTATGCTCTTGATATCTCCTTAAGGTTTAATCTCTAAGGGCAACCCATATACTATGTAGTAGCTGCATCTTTTGCAATGAACCTGCTTCCAACTAGCGATGTCCTTTCCAGTCATTTTCCTTGCAAGAGCAAACAACAGCCTCAGTGATTACAATTCATCCTTACTGGGTTTTCAAATGTTATAGAAGTCTTTGAAAATCTTCCACTACATGCAGTATGTTTTGTTTTATTATTACTGAGTTTTTAAAAAGACTAGTTGACTAACTTGAGGGCTTTGGGGACAGAAAACAGAATAGCTATATTCCTCCTAGACCAAATACTAATGCTCAGAGACATGCATTAGGAAAAGAATTACAGATCTTGTTTAGATTGAGTGTTTGTGAGAAGTTTTGTTAGAATTGTTTCTATTGAAAAGTAGCAGTTCCCTCAATTCCTCTAGGGAACATTGGTTTCTGAACAAGACAATGATTTTGATTCTGCTCAGGTTCTGTATAGGAAAATGAACTAACACACAAAGTGAGACACACCAACCAACATGTCATGCTTCCAGGCACAAACAATCTACTCTGACAAACTAGATTCTGTCTGGATTCATGAATTTATTAAAGTACAGCTTTGATCATCTGATGGTACCGTCATGAGTTGTACTTTGTCCTCTGAAATGTACAGTCTGGCTGTTCTGCAATAATAGTTGAGATTAGCTTGCATGCCTATAACATGCTGGGAAAGGAGCCAGTTGGAATAAAACAGCTACGCAATGAAAGAAAATAGTTACAGGATCTCTTCAAGAAATATTCTTTATTCTAGGATTCAGCATCTTACTTCCCATAGCCTGATATAGAGCTCTATTAGTCTTCTGGTCTTCTTTTAAAGACTAACTTTTGCTTGAGCTGGCAAAAGTTTCTGGAAAGTGTCTGTATCAAGAAAAATTGCAAGGTTTATATACATATTTAATAATACATGTATTGAAAAATCTGTGCTCAGACAGAAAGTCTGCACAACGTAAGAATATGATTTCAGGCCCTCTTGAAATGTGTCTGGAGGACTAAATGATGTTGAGACTTTGTGCAGGCTCTCTGCACAGGACCTAATTGTTCCAGTTAACAGAATTCATTGAGAAAAAATAAAAATAGCTGTATGATTGCAGGGTCAACTAAGTCTCTTAACAGTGCACTGAATGTGATATAACTTCTGTTTACATACCCTAAATTATCTATAGCCCAGATACAGTATTTGTCTTGTAAATGCATACAGAATGCACAGTTGAAAATTTTAATAGCCCTAGTGCTTATCTATCTATAACCAGAAATATAAGCTGTTGAAGCCAGTTGAAGGCTTTTAGTTTGCTACAGTGATTGATCAGTTAATCCTGGTTTGTAGTAAATCTTAAATCCCTTTGATACTTGACATTTCTTTAAAACACAAGAGGATCTGGAAAAAAACACAGTGTGATCTTGCAGCTATAGAACTGCAATGAGTTACCTGCACCCTCCTCCTGGCATTCCATCAGTCTGCTGCTGTGTAGTCTTAGGTTCAGTTCCTTAAATATAAGAGTTGAATTCTCCTGTTCTCCTCTCTCACTGTGTTGGCAGATGACTGGCAATGTGTTGCTGGAGTTGAATTTCCATTTATTTTATTTTTTCACAGTGCCTTGAACCAGATGCTTTATTACTAATAGCTGGTGGAAATTTAGAAGACCATCTCAGTGAAGAAGTATTTGAGAGAATTTCTGTTATTCTTCTCTACTACATTCTTCATCATAGAGATGCATGCTCTTCAGAACTCAGCTTGAATAATAAGGATTATAAGTTTTACCTACAAAGTATGCTTAACTTAAGACATGATGAAGACTGTTGTTATTTTTCACGGAATGAAACGGAAGATATTTTGGTTGCAGTAAGGCAACATTTTAAAACTTCTGAAACCCAGGTAAAGAAAACATAAAAATAGCTTCGTGTTTATTACTGATATAATGCCTTTAAGTTAGATCAGACGTTGTGTCAGTATTATGGCCCTACAGAAAACTGGTGAATAACAGTAGGAGAGCATAGGCTGAACATCAGTCTTTTGTTGCGTGTGCTGTTTAATACTGTCCTTCTCCTTGACTTCCTTCTATCCTGTGTTACCTAGCACTTCCGGAGTCTGCTGAGGCATGGCTGAGGAGATAGTGCATATTAGGAACCATTCTCAAAAGGCAATTTAGATACAGTTACCCTGCTTAAGGCAGATGGCAAAGAGCATAGCTGTGCAGATGCAAGATCTGCACTTGGCTTTAAGGGCAGAAAATACTTTCTCACCTCTTGTATTTATTAGCATAGATATACTAGCTTGTATTCAAATGGTATACAGAACAGCTCCAAAACTGATATGGCTTGATGAATCATTTTGCAGTGATTAAATCCTTGCCAACCCCTGCACTTCCATGTTCATCCAAGGCAGGGTGGAATAAGGAGTCTGTCCAAAGATATTATGGCTTCCTACACTTGAGACACATACATTTGTGACTAATTATGAGCATGAATATGCCTTGTATGGCGACTCATACAGATAAGCTTCATTTTTATTTTATTTTTTTTTTAAACCATATTGAGTATATCCAGCAAAAATCCATCCTGTTTAAGTCAGGCAACATGAAGCGAGTTTTCTCACCATTGTTTATTACTCCTTAGCTCAAGTAGGGTCTATAAAATAATAGGATAATATTGTAAAGTTCACTATCTAAAGAAAAACTGTTTTCCTTGTAATGGGCAATAAAATAAATTTTTGCCAGGTTAGATAACTCCTAAAGTACAGGTTGACCTCCTCTGAGAAACCCCTGAGATGTATTTGTAATATACAGTTAAACTGGGTTTATTGCAAGGTTTGAATTTGCCCTTTCCTTTTTTATACAATTAGATTGTAATTTACACCATAATCTAGTAAGGTTTCCTACACAGAAGAAGATGGCTAGGAGTCCTGGCTGTGCTGCAGAATGTTGAGGGCCTCCAGTTCCTCTTTCTGTGTTCTTTGTGTAATCATTTCCTATCATAAATTATTCATTGACCAGTACTTTTGGTTCTGAGTCTTGGTGAACGTGCTGATTTCCAAAAACTCCAGTGGTATCTGGGCAACTGTAAAGAGGCATTGGTGGGTATTCGGCATGTCAAGATAGAATAGCAATCAATAAAGTGCTTTACTGTGTGGTCTGTGTATGCTGGCTGCATAATCAGCTGTCAAGTCAGTTCAGTAACTGAGATTCTACCGCTCAGACATGAAGCAAAAGAGGGGGTTTTATGAAAGGTACTCAAAACATTATAGTCTAATGCTTTGAATCACAACGCTTGAGTTATGGTAAGGGGCCAATGATGCAGGGTAGTAAAAGCATTTTTAGTGGCTCTTTATATGTTTTGGTTTCACAGAAAGTATCTTCTTCTCAGCCGTAACACCTAATATGTTATTTGAAATGAGAGATGAAATTTAGGTTGTGGAAATTTAAACGCGTATTAGATGGACAGGAAAAGAAACGCCAGCCTCCCCTCTGCAGTGTTTAAGGAGTGTTTAAGGCATATATATAGAGAGATGAGTATGTGTAAAATGTACTGGCTTATCTAGTTGACTTTTCAATTTAGATAATATGGGTTTCAAACAAATAAATAATGTTCGACAAGTTAAGGTCTTGGGGTGTTTTTTTTTAGTTTGGTTGGTTGGTTGTTTTTTTTTCTTTCTCAAACCCCAACTGTTTGTGATGAAAATAAACAAGGGTAGAAATGGAAGAAAGCAGGGATGAGCTTCCAGACAACTGGGAGGGCTGTACACTACTTTCTCACTTCAGACCTGCACATGTCCACACACAAGTGTACACAAGTGTCTGCTGCTCCTGTTTGGTCACCCAGCTGGGAAGTCATCCTTTATCTGCAGAATTGTATCTTTCCAGATAGCTGCCACATAGCAAATTATTGATTCCATTCAATAGATATGGAACTAAAAACATTGGGAGAATTCTTGATATAAAGAATTAAAGTCTGCATTTGAGCCAATTTCTTGTACCTTAACAAAAATTCTTCCCTTTTCTGCCACTTTCTGGGAGTAGATCTAGATGCAATTAAAGAGGAGCACAAGAATAAAAGAAACAGCGTGAAAATAACAGCAAAAATAACCTGGATGAAGGACTATAATTCTTCCCCATATACTGAGTAAAATTCCAGGATTTTTTGTTTATGTCTGTTCTCCTGAAAATGTCCTGCTTCTCGTTTGCTGTCAATTACAGCTTTAATCTTGGTATTTTTTCTACTCTGGCTGTCTGTGAAAGTATTCTCTCCAATTTCTCCTCCTGTCACTCTTATTATTTGAATGGAGGTCACTAGGGCTCTCTTCATGCTGTTTTCTCCTGATTTCAGTGTGTTGATGTGAGTACTCTGGAGAAAAATGCTGATATAATGAACAAAGATGGTGCCGATGAAAACACTCTTCCACGCCTTGCTGCTTTAATCATAACTCTGGCTCTCCAAGGAGTCTGTATGGGGAAAGCAAGTTTGCCATCCCCGGAGTTCTTTATAAAATATATTTTCAGTTCTCTAAACAGTACCACAGAACTCCAAGTGACAGGTAAGCTATTTATTCCTTGCCTTTTGCAACACACATTTGATGTAAACCATCTTTAAATGCCTAAAGGACTTTTTACACTCAATTTTAGATTTAAATGCTATTTCATTTTAGAGATGTTGTCTGCTCTAAATTTAAAAACAAGGTTGGAAAAAGAACTTCTTATTTTTATAAATATCTGAGAGGTATAAAACTAATTGTTACTGAGATCATTAAATGTGTACCGTCACATTAATTTATTACTTAATTGCTCAGCACAGTCTGAACTACCCAAGAGGGCTCTGAGAGTGGCAATCTAGCTGTGAGAGCAGAGTTCACTGGAGCCTCATTTACATTGCTTCTTTATGCAGATCTTTATACATTGCAAGACTCGTTTAGGGGTAGAAAGGATAATTCATGTACAGCAGCCAGGTTAGACACCTTAGTCGCGCACACCTCAATGTAGCTGTACCCCCAGAAAACATGAAATGGATACAGACCACTATGTTGTGACCATGTGCTCTCTGATATCTGCCTACTGTACCTGAAAACATCTTTATGGTTTGGGCTTCCCTACTCACTTTCTGACCTTAGTACCCAGTGAGTCTGGAATATGCAAAGTTTATTTTCTTCAGGAGCTCTATTGCTAGACATATCAGAAATGTTACTTAACCATGAACAGAAGCATAGGAGAGTTCCAAGTGGTCAAAAATAATAATAATTAAAAAAAAACCAACCCAAAAAAACCCTCAAAAAAAGCAATAGAGCAGGTGTTGAGCTCTCAGCAGCTTCTATCAAGTTCTGTAAAAGATTCAGCATGTTTAGCACTCTAAGAAGCTAAACCATCAACTCAGGGGCCTATTACAGATTTAAAGGGTTTTTGTAAGACATCTACTTTTCCTTTTTTGTGGTAACTGCTAATAGCAACACTTTGCAAGCTTTTCAAAGCACTTTTAAAAAGTTACATTAAGTATGGGTTAAAGCAACTTTAAAAGTTAGGCTGAGTATATAGGAGTCTTGAACTTCTAGATGTGCAAAGCAGAAATCACATACTGTACCAAACTGAGGAGGTAAAAAGGAATTAAAATGAAGAGTTGAATTAATGTTAAAACCAATGAAATTTTAACAATTACTTCTGATTTTATCTTTTTAAATGCGTATTTTCCCATGGTAACATATCTGTTTTCTAATGAATTACTAGAATTGGAACAACTACTAAATGTGCTTGCAGCCAAAAAGACCTGCACTGTAAACGGACGATTTCACAGTCACAAAAGAAGGCGTTATAGTACAGCAATCAGAGATATTGGAGTCAGAAATATTCCAGTCAAAGGAAACCATACAAAAGGAGAGTATCCGAAAGGTTATTCTGAGGATCTTGAAAGGAACACAGATTGGGACCAGGTTAATTTATTTTTATGTTATTATAGTATTGGTCACAGAATTTCAGTGATGAAAGTTCAAATTGGTTTGGAAACACTACATTATTTCTGAGGTAAAATTTACTAGTTCCAAAAAGTCAAGTTGATAATGATGAAAATATATTTTTTTATACTTATATTTGTTTAAATATTAATTGGGTTAACTTCATGGATGTTGAACGTATGATTAAAGTAGCTGAGAGGATCTAGTGGAATGGTTAGTGTTAGGCAGAATCAGGTGTTTCTTCAAGACACAGAGAACTAATATCACGGCTTCCATGTTTTCACACATTTGTCAGATTTCTTTTGCTCTTATGTCACAGAGCTTCTAGGGCCCCTTGTGCTCTTGTAGAAAGAAGGGTTGTTTTGTACTAAGAAAAAAATAAAGTAAATTAAGGTTTCTGCATAAGTTGTTTCTAAAAGGCTTCTGTAAACTGAAGATTGGGCATTTCCAAAAACTTTTAATAGACATGGAGTCCAGAAGCTCCTTTAGAAAGTATAGAGTCTGTAAGACAGAGATTTAGCTACTACCCAGTATCCTCTTTGAGGGTTTTGAAGGACTGTCTCATTGCAGGTGATTTTATTCTTATCCTAAGTGTTTGGAAATAAACTGATTTTATTTATAACAGTGATTAAGATGGCATTCTTTAGACTGGAAATAACTCCTTTGACAAAAAAAGAGATTTCAAAGTATATACTTTGTATATAGTTTGATGTATACATTTGAAATGTGTACTTCAAACAATATGTTTCTATTGTTTCCAGTTCTTTACAATATAAGTTAACTTTAAGACACTGTTTCTTCTCAATTCAGGCAAATAAGCAATGTGCAATTTGCTTTTGCTCTGTGGTTGTTTTATGATGTGGAACTGAAACAAACGGCATCTGGGTAAATGCCATTCTGATAGATACTTATCTGTGTAATTTTATTGCATTTGGAATACATACTCTATCAACATGTTTATTTCTTTCCAGCTGGCAACAAAAGAAAATCATGCTGATCAGTGTGATGAGGCATTTAGTGGGGTCTCAAAATAATTTTAAATAAAGGCCATTTTAAATGTGTTTCATATTAATTTTAAATTATGAAGGATGGTAATCAGTAGTGATGTTATCTGTTCAAGAAATGAAATTGTCTTCCAACAATAGAATAATTTATAAAACACAGGTTTTGATTTCTTGAACTTCTGAGACTGTCTGTAATAAAAAAAGAGACACGTGTGCAGGGGAGTTATCTGAGGCTTGGGAGTCAAACTGAGAGGCAAATATTCTGTATAGATGAAAAATCACAAAGAAACAACTGGAGAAAAAATAATTTATCTTCTGTATTAATTCCTACTTTCTTTGTTTTATTCCATTCTGATTCTTTCAAGCTATGTCTGTTTTCTTTGATGCATCATTCCATCAGGAAGCTTTGCATTTCACTGTTGTGTTGCTAATTTTGTCTCCTGCTTTCTGCACTTATCTATGACAGCCATACTGCTCCATTAGTAACAGATGCTGCTACATATGAGGCATTGACTTGCTTATGGCTTGGGTTTCCTAACTACCTGAAGATCTGAAATATGATTTTCATATTGGAATTATATTTGAAATATTATCACTGAAAAAGTCACTTTCTTTTTTAAATCATCATTGTCATTAGTGATTTTAAAAATGCATATAAAACAAGTAACAGATGAATAAGAGCAATAATATTATGTTCCATTTTATTTGTAACAAGATCTATGTATTCATTTATTATACCTCATTATTGAAACATCAATTTTGGGAACCAAAATCATCCACACATGCAAACAGTTTTTCCTACGGAAATACGCAAATTTGATTCACTTGTTTCTTTAGTATCATCCTCCAGGACTATACACATAGTTGCTTTATTAATGGAGACTGAGTGCTCTGCCTCCCTTTGTTAAAAATCTTAAAAGAGTAGGGCTTGCAACTGGAAAAGATGCAGGTCCTCATTCCTCAAGTCTTAAACACTTTACTAAATAAGATTTAATTTTATTTTTTTTCTGTGCAGTTGGACGGTTTATTTTCCAGATGAGATCTTGCTTTTTATTTAAAATTTCTGATGGTAAAATCGCATTAAAGTTTCAGATCGTAGTAATCCTGGACCTCATCTTTAGCCTACTTCTCAACACAGGGCCAACATCAAAGTCAGATTAAATTTCACAGGGTCATGTCCAGTTGAATTCTGAATGTCTCCAAAGAGGGACATTCCACAGACTTTCTGGAAAAACTGTAACACTGCTTTATTACCCTAATTTTGATATTATTATTATTATTATTATTATTATT
>JANEMJ010039382.1:0-19002 GCA_024361745.1 Cacatua alba | reverse complement strand
ACAGACTTTCTGGAAAAACTGTAACACTGCTTTATTACCCTAATTTTGATATTATTATTATTATTATTATTATTATTATTATTGCAAAGTGGAATTTTCCCTGTTGCAACTAATAGCTATTGCCTCTGATCATTTTGCTGGACACCTCAGAGAAGACTCTGGCTCTGTTTTCCCTGTAAGCCCATTAGATAGTTGAAGACTTAAGATACTCCACAACACTTCCCCAAACTGAACAACCCCAAATCCCTCAGCCTCTCCCCCGCACATTATGTGCTGCAGTTCCCTAACCATCCTGGTGGCCTTCCATTGGACTTCCCCCAGTTTGCCAATGTCTTTTTTATACAGCTAGTTATTAAAGTGGGTACAGTCCAGATGTGGACTCATTATGTCCTGAGTGGAGGGCAATAATCTTTTTCCCCTGCCTGTTGGCTACACTCTTGCCAACGTAGCCCAGCATGCAGTTAGCCTTCACTGCCACAAGGGCACACTGGTGACTCATGGTCAATTTTCTATTAGGACCTCAAGGGCTTTTTCTGTAAAGCTACCTTCCAGTTTTTCACAGCCCTTATTGGTGCATGGGGTTATTCTGTTGGAAGCACAATAAATTTGCTGATCTTCATGAAGGTCTTGTCCGCCCCCTTGTCAAGATCCCTCTAAATAGCAGCCATGCCCATCAGCATATTGACTATGTGTCCCAGTCAGATTTCTTCTGTGAATGTGATATGGTAGACTCTGTTCCATGACTCAGATCATTGGTGAAGGCATTAAATAATATCAGTCGCTGTATAGATTGAGAGATGCTGCTCTTAATCAGCCATGAACTAGACTTCAAACTTGATGCCACTTGTTGGTGTTCCATACTTCTAGGCAACCACTGCCTAGAACAGGCAAACTGGAGGTCTTTTCCAATATGGTAGCCCCTGAATTGTCTTCATTACTTTTTTTTCCTTGGAGGCAGAAAATATTAGATCCAGGTGGTGAGATCAGCTGTTATCCTGAAGACTTCAATGTGGCATTCACAATAAATGTGTCAGTGCTTAATTCATTCAGTTGCTTAGTGAGATACAAGGCGTATTTTAGTTTAATAATGAACAAAGGCAGGAAGGTGTTGGGGCTTAATTGGGTTATTTAAAAGTAATGATAATTGCAACTTTTTTGTTTAAATAGTAATTTTCTTTCAAAAGAAACCTAAGCTTCAGTTATTAGGAAAAGACTATTTAGGAATCACTTGATTCTCAGATGGTTACTAATTCAATTGAATCACAACTGATCAGATGAGATCAAGAAGTGACAATTATTCCTTTAAGTAAAATAGCATATTTCAGCTGGACTTCTTTTTAAAAGTTCATATAGAAATTGCCACTAGAACTGTTCTAATGCTAGCTGCTCACATTTTTTACAAGAAGTTTCATTCTGGAGATTTTTTATGACTTTTTTTCAAAATATAGATATTCCTAAAAAAAGTTTCTTTTCTTTTTGGCAAAGAGACCTTTCTAACAAGAACAAAAAGTAATTGAAATTCTTGAGTACCTCTAATAATAGAATTATTAAGTAATATTTAGACCCAATTTAGACTATGTAACATCTAATTTGCCGACCTTAAAGTGACATGCCATTGTTAAAGAATTTATAAAGCACCTTAATTCCATATCTCACTAAGCATACAGCACAAGGCAAAATTCCAGGCAGTATCTTATATTAATTATTGATTCCATAATATTATTGCTATTATTGCAATCTTACATCAAAAGCTAAGAATATGATTTGTGTTAGCATTAAAAGGTTTTTGTTAGCACATATAGCAATAAAATTTTTAGAGATATTGTTTTGTCAGATCCTCATGTTATTAACAGGCTTCAATAGAAAATGTGCTACTTCATCCCAAAGATTCTGGTCTTTCTGGAATATTGTAGTATCAAGTTTTAATTGGAAAACAAATAATTAGAAGTACTTGAAGTAATTAAACAAATATAACCAGAAATGGGTATATGGCAAATATATATATATATATATGTATACATATATATATATAAAAAAAAACCCCAGTGTTATATAGCATATATTTCTAGGCTATATAACACTGTTATTCTAAGATTCCATATTTAACTTCAGCATCAGATGCAGGTATGTGCTGCATATTCAGTAACTGTATATACTTTCCTGCATAGGTTTGTTTCTCTGCCAATGAACTGGTGAAGATATTTGTAAAGAACAGTTCTTCCTCCATTTCTAAGGACCACTTCAAGCAAATCAGTCCAGCTATCATTCAGCAACTATTAAGTTGTTCATGTCAGCTTCCTGACTCCAAGAAGACAAAGCTTCCACCAACAACTCTGGAAAGTGAGTTATGTTCTTACCAGTAAACTATTGTGAAAATTCAGATAAAGGGATGCAGGGGCTTAACTTCTGGAGGCATTTCATTCATTAATAAACTTAAACCAAAGCAGAATGAGATCTATTCACTCTAATTTATGAACTCCGTAATTTCATAGCATACATGTCAGATAATAGTATTATATTGAGAAGTGAGGGGATCCAATGGTCTCAATTTTATATTAGACAGAATTCTACTTCTATGGCTTTATTTTCTTCATTTCTTAGAGGACTGCTTGAGGTGAGCCATGACAGGTCCATATCAGTGGATTGCTGTGCAATAATGACCTGTTTCGTGAAATTTCCACCAGGTTTACAGTGGAATCATTACATTGCTCTTACATAGAGTCTCAAGGTCATGTTAGCTGGCATTTTATACCATGATGTGGCAAATGCTTGATATAGATAAGTTCTGTGTGAATGTTGCTGGTTTTCCATGTTGTGATATTTCACAGCAGGGAAGCTTTGGGGAAACTACTGTGGGGAGAAAAACAACCAGAAAAACAGTCACATGGGCATCAGGACTTGTGTGACAGAGCTGGAACAAGAACTGAGTTACAGTATAATCAGATTGTTTCCAGTTGCTGGTGTAGTCCTCACATGCTACTGCTTCAGGGATTTCTGCCTCATCTGTTCTGCTGATTCAACTTCTCCTGTAACCAATCTCTAGTCCACCCTACCAAAAATCAATATGAATCTGATCTGACCTAAGGGCTTGTTAATGTGTTTCCTAGTTTTGTTTTTACTTTAAACCAGCCATATCTGGCAAGTGGTTACAAACCTAGATGTGCTGGTGTATTACAGGGGGGCATTAATTTCTGGTGGGTGACTGGAGAGCTGGGATTGAACAAAAAGGAATGGGCACCTAACCATAATAACCTGCATATAGAACAGCACCTTCAGGCTACGAATCAATGCCTTCAGTACCTTTATCCGAATATGTACATGACCCTGACTAGATATTTTAGGAGCTAGTAAATTTTCTCCACATCCTGCTGGCCAAAGATCCTTATGAACAGCACTTTCCATTTCTAAATTCTACCTGTAGTTTAAGCTACGTATGTTAAGCAGCTTATCAGAATGAGCTGAGCTATCATTCCATGGTGTACAGAATACTTGAACTATGAATATGAATAAAAAAAAAATAAAAAAGATAAGGGCATGGAAGGGCATTTGTGGATATCCCAAGCATTGTTAGAGGCGAAAGAAAAATGCAGAAGAAGAATCATTATGCCTCTGCAGAAGGCAGCAGTCCTTTTTATGTTACCTTTTTTCTCATTACCTGAACACCTTGCAGTCTTTACCACTTTTATCTTTTCTATGCTACACAGATATGCCCTTTTTTCAGATGAGGAATCAAAGGACAAAGAAAGGAAATAACTTATTTAGATCATATACAAGGTCCACAGCAGATTCACAGTTGAGTGAGATTCTCCCAAGTCTAAGGCCATCAGACCACTGATGACATTTTAGTGATCTCATAAAGGTGAGAGATATGTGTAGATGAGAAAAGCTGGACTATACAAACACAGAATGGAATTAATAAGAGCCCTTTCTGAAGCCTTTTCCCTGTGTTTTTTTGGGAAAAGAGGGTTTCTGTGACCACAGGAACACTTCTGCTGGCTTTAGAGAGACAAAGAGCTTCATGTTTGACCTATGTGTGACCTAGTGAACTGAGCACAGGCTCATTAGTTTTATTCTCAGTTCTATTTTACTGACAGACTGTTCTGTTTTAGATAAGTCACCAAGACCTGACCTTCCATAAATACCTACTATACTCTTGTATTCGGATGTGCAGTCTGTGAAATTTACTGTCTGATTTTATGAGGTGTTGAGCACTTGCAGTACTACTAAAGTGTGAAACATGAGGTGACGCTTTTGAATATTTTGGCATTAGTTCCTTTATGTTTGTTTCTCATCAGTGTTTTATCTCCACCATAAGACTTCCATACAGATTAATCAGGATTCATGCTGTGCAAAAGGCTGCAAATGTGAGCAGTGTGCAACTCTGAAGAATTATAAGAACAACCTTCCAAAATCCCAGTAATGTGGGAAAAATAGGTCCTGATGTAGTAACTAAAGGAGTGTATGTCCACAGCACATTTGTATACATAATTTTGACAAAAATGTTTATGCTTAGAACCTAAATTAGATGCCTACATTCCTCTGAGGTTTTAGGCCTTGGCTTGCTTACTGAACATGATTTGGTTAAGAAAGTGGTGTTGATGGTAAAGATACACAGGTGTGGCATACGAGGACATAGAATAACAAGCAATAAATCTGTTAAGAGAGGAAACAAATCCAGACCAGCATTCACTGTGCTGCTCTGAGTGTCTGTAATCAGCACAATCTATTCAGCTCTTTGAGGTCTGAAATTTGGAAACATTAGACTGTATTGCCTGTAAAGCATGAAAAAAAATGAGTGTTTTGGAAGCTTCCAATTCTGTAATCTCTATCAGAAATGACTAGAAAAATCTGTGTGCTTGTATGCAGAGGTGATAAAACACAGCCTCAAAAACAAATACAAAACCAAATACTCAGACACAAATAGAAATACTGAACGATTAAAAGGTGCCCTTGTTTTCTTTCATTTGTTTTTTCCTACAGAATATGGTTACAGCACTCTTGCTGTTTTACTTATTACTATTGGATCTATGTTTGGTACAACCCTTATTTTATTTAACTCCTGCCAAGAAATCTATACACTCATTTTACAGCTGTTTGTCGGTTTGGCTGTTGGGACTCTTTCTGGAGATGCATTGCTACACCTTATTCCTCAGGTAGGTAACACACACTTCTGTGCTTTTAAAATGTTGACATATACATGCACATGCACAACACACACACAGAGAAAAGTTTAGTTTAAACCTGGCTAATATTCATCTGTTTAAAAATAAAGCTTTCCATGAAATCTGTGAACCAGCTACCCAGCATTTCAAATGCATTTACACTTTGTAGTTCAGAGACAGATTCCAAGTAGTAAGAAGGAGAAATCAAGGAGTAATGAATTCAGAGAAAACCGAGATCCTATTTTCACAAAAAACTTCCAGAAAACCCACAAGTCCTGTGCAAGTTATGTTTCTAGATATATTAAACTCTTTTATGAGGCAGATTCTCTAATGCATCTTAGAAATTATCCAAAGATTGTACGAGGCATCCACAGTCCCCTCTACATGTTGTTCCAGAGAGCCAGGGGCTATTAGCCTAATTAATCTTGCCGCCTAAAACTGTAATAAAATGAGTTCTATGATATTTTCCTAAATTAATTAAATAAATTTTAAGAATAGAATAGTGTGTAAAACAGAACCTAAATTTTCCTTGGTATATTCATTTATTTTTGACTGAGTCTCATCTGATACAACTGTTATGACTAGGCTTCAAGTGGTTGTTGAAAGAGACCTCCACACCTTCACTTGAGATTCTGGTCAAAATGTTCCTTGTACTCAATACACCATCTCTGGAAACAGAACTGGGAGAGTGTTTTAAGAAAGGCAATTCTCAGTGAATGTCAGACAAATGTCTGCCATTAAGAAACACATTTTGAATGTGAAAGTATTCTCCTTCATCAGTTTTAAGTGACGAAGCCAGTAGCCTTTAAAAAGCCCACATTCAGAGCAAAGGAGGGCTGCCATCCTGTGCCACTGGGGTAAAAACGGAAGCACACCCACCAGCAGAAAGCTTTCTGGATTCTTTTCAATATGAAGTTTACATCTGAAGATGATCCAAGTAACTTTTTATATTTTAAGGATCAATGTACTCTAAACAAAATGTACTAAATGTATATCTATACATATGTAAAGGGCAATTTCATAAAATTGTCTCTAAAAATGTCGCTTTCATCACTGTAAGATGACGAAGTTAGCAGAGGCTTCTAATAATTCATTTCATCCATCTACTGTTCAGCTGATTAGCTCAAAACAAAATCTAAATTGGAAAGAGAAGGCAGAAGAAAATGTTGATAGTAAATTGAATTAACACACTATGGATTATCAAAAATTAAAGGATTGTCATTTTAATTTTTTCACTTTGTCTTTAGACTCTTGGTTTACATAAACATGAAGCACAAGAGGTAGAACATTTCTATGAGGGGAAAGAATATATTTGGAAACTTTTGGGAATGATTGGAGGAATTCATGGATTTTTTCTGATAGAAAAGTGTTTCTTTCTTCTGGTAACACCACGTGACCAGGTAAAGCTTTTACAGTTCATCCATTAAAAATCTCTTTTATTTTGAGATTTTACAGAGCAAAAAATGATAAAATGATTGTAGAAAATAATTATAATTTGTGTGAGTTAAATGACGCTTTAAAAACTGCTTTCCAAAGTGTTCCTATCAGCTTGACATTCGATGTCTATTTTGCTTTGCTCTATGGATTTTGTATGCTTCATGAATGTGTTCTATATGTCTATGACTCAAGAAGGGAACAGTTATTTGAATGTGTTCCATAAGCATGCTTTCATGACTAGCACTGGAGCAGGTGAATAGTATGTATCCATATGAAATAGCAATGACAGTTGTTTAAGCTCTGTTCAAAGAGGAGGAAGACATAGGCGTAAGCACAAGATAATTTCAAGAATGATGCCTTCAAATTTCCAAATTGTTTTTGACCCCTATCCCAATTTATCTGAAAATCCAATATGTATGTTTCTGTCCTTAGAACCTAATCTTATATTAATATCCATGCTCATTGACTTGCTTATAGTAATTCTATTACTGTATTTCAGTGTGGCTTATGCCTGAAAATATGATTATGCACAAGGATATAACACAAAGTGTGATGGCTCATTAAGTTTCTCAGCATGGGAGGCTATAAAAAAGGCTAAACCTTTGCTTGTTTTGTTTTACAGAGAGTGTCTAATGGCTGGCCTGATCTAGATACGAAGCCATGAGTCCCCCCAATATCTTTGAGTCAGCCATAAGAATATCACGTGAGATTAGCAGAATGAGAATATTTTTATGATGGTGATATTTTGCTTGTTTGGTAAAAAATAGTCCTTCTTGTTACTTATTAGGAAAGAAGGACTTTATCACCATTCCACAAATTGTCAAACTTGTTCTACTGAGAACTACATGACTTCTCAAAATTAATTTTTATATCCACCTCAGCTTCAAATGTTAATCTTCAGTTTTAGTACAAAATAAGTTTTATCAAACTATTACGAATGTCACTGATTTATATGATTCCCTTTTCAGGCTTTTCTTTTTTTTTTTTAACCAAAAAAGGCATTAGGAAGTGTCGATGCCAGGAAACAATCTTTTTCGATAGGGTTTGTTTCATTAAAACTAATTCTTATAATTGTAAGCTTTCACAAAAGCCTGAAAAAGACTGCACCTGTGTTCGCTGAGTTTCAGAACTAATTGCAAAGCATCTTCATTCAGCAGGGCTTTTCTTTAGTTAATGGGCACTGGGGACATTCCCATGATCTTCCAGTGGAATCTGAATTAAATGAACATACAGGCAGAGGCAAATCTACTTCAACCATGCAGTTGGTAGGTTACAAATATGACATACTTCCCTGATTTTATATCCTTCTTTTTCTGTTCCTCAAAAAAATGAACCAAGTTAACGTCATAAATCAGTATTATTTTTCAGTCTTTATTGATTTGTCCTTTATTACATGGCATGATTGTCAGGAACCTCTAGATTTTAAAGTTTATAATGAGCTTTTACAGTGATTTTTAAAACTGGATTTTTACAATAACTTTTCTTAAGTGTGTGTCATATTGTTATAACAATACACTTCCTGTTCTACCACTGGCTGATTAAATGTTGGAAGATTTTTCTTCTCCCTTCTTTTTAAAAATTATCATATATAAGGGCAGACTCTCTCATGGGAAAAACTTCAGGATTTTCTGCAGTAAGAGTTAAGTGTACGGTTAGTGAACAGATTATCTTGGAATGTTTTGGGGCACTTTCCACAGTTTTGAAGAGTAACAAAAGCAAGCTGCATATCTGGGAGTAGAGTTTACCTATAAAAAATTACCTAATTTTCTATTGGTGGAGAGTATCCAGACAAATATATCTTTGCAAACTAAACTGACTCATACCTTTTAAACTGGGTTTGGTTTTTTTTTTCCCAACAGATCTCTTCATTCTATGTGTAGAATCTAGATACATAGGTTCCTGCTTATTTAAATCAGGATTGGCAGAGATCTACTATAATGTGACCTCCATTTTACTTAACGTAGTTGTGATGGACAAGAGCCTCATGAGGCACTGCTGATCTTTCAAATACATTTGGGAACCCCCAGTTGAATGCAGTGCAGCAGACCGTTGAAGGATGCTTATTAATTTGTGAATTCCTGTTTATGATAATGAACGACCTTGTCATTCCTCTCAGCTGCAAGATCACCCTAAAATTCTGTGTAGATCACATGAACTAGCCTTGCCTAGCTAGTTTGTACAAGAGTGGCCAATTTTTCAGAATCATGTGAGTAACAGTAAGACAAACACTGGTTGACTAAGAAAAGCTTATAAATCCTTCAGATCAGTGATTAGTCTTGCAGTTTTGACTCAGAGTTCAAAGAAGTGGCATGTGAATAAATATTATAAGAGAAGTGGAACAATTACAGGAATTCATATGACTGGCTGCAGTCATGGGAATGAAAGACTTTTATTTTTCCTTTAAAGTGTAGAATTTAAAAGCCAAGTCCTTTCTCTTTCTTCCTCATGCTGCTACAGCACATAACCCACATCACAACCAAGCTAATACTAGCTGAGAAACATATTCTGTTTTGCCACCTGTACACAGCTCTGCTACAGTCTGTGGAGTGGTGGCTGCAGTCCCTGACAAAGCACTCTTTCATGCTGCTGTTGACTCTTCACTGGCTGTCATAACGGCTTTAATATGGTTTTTTGGCCAATAAAAGAAAAGATAGTGATTATAAATTCAGTTTTTCTGGTTTCTGGCAAATAAGGTTTTCTGGCTTATCTCACCCTCGCACAAATTTCTAATAATTTCTCTAAGCAAAAGGAAAAGCCCCAAGGAGGTAGGGGGAAAGAGAGGCTCCTCATGTTCTCTCTTCTCTCCCCACAGCTGCAGTTTCTGCTAATTAAATATTAAGGCTGATGCATCAAACTAACTCTCTAGGATAAGGGCAAAGATACTTTCTCTTTCTTCACTTACCCATTGCAGGGGAGTGTGCTTCTATGTCCAACCAGTGATGCCTGATGCCACCCAAGACAAAGCCCTAACTAAAGGCCACAAAGCAAGGCACTAGAGGTTTTACCACCCTGAAGAAAAAAAAAATCTATATTTTAACAGGGTGTGAGACCTACTTATGATCATCTTTTTTAGTCCTTGAGTTTTCACAGAGTAACTGTGAAGAAGGTGAACTCCAAACAGACACTGGTGTCTATCCATTTTTCCTTGGAAATCCTTTAGATGCCCTATCCATCAGGAAACTGCAATTATCTGGCCATAACAAAATTGAAAGATACAATTTGATTTAAAATGTCCTTTTCAGTTCTGTGATTGGCTCAGATTTTTGTGTATTGAAGAAGCAGTAGGATTTTCTTGGGTTACAACAGTGCTTATGAATGTCTGTCTTCCTACCTGGATTAGACTGTAACCTTTTCTGGGCAAGGGAGATTTCTTTTTTGTGTGTTTCTGAAGTACCAATCACACTGCCAGTGCTCAATAAATTATTCTAATGATATCTATGTAAATAACAGCTACTATCTTTAATTCAAAAAGCTTGAACTTATTTGATATTTTTCTATATTTATAGCAGCAGCTGGAAGAGCCCCTTAACGCTGATCTATTATCTTTGCTTTTAACTAGAGAAGCCCAGAAGATTCTGAGTCTGCTGAAGATCCTCCACAGAGTAAGGCGATCAGCAAAAAAAGTTAGTATCAACAAAAAGACTAGAGAAGTTACAGGAAAAATCTTCAGACCTAAGATGGAATTGAAAGCGTGAAGCTGGCTTAGCTCTGCCTTTGCTATATACTACATCACCACATCTGATGGTGCTTGGCTACATAATTTAATGTCTGCTTGAAGATCTTTTCAGCTGCCAACCCTGTAATTGTGAATCTAATTAATCTTATAATGTCCATGCTTTAATGTTTGTTTATTCACTGTTGCAAACTGTTTTTCTACAGCCTTTGCTTAAAGGAAAATATTCAAAATCTAATACAAACCAGATTTTTATAATTGTAAACTTTGCTAGGGCTTTTATTTCTGAAAGTAGTGAAATGATGGGTTTGTTGGCTTGCTGTACTAATATAATTCTGCTTCCTTCTTCTCTTACATGGTAAAGCAATAGCCTCTTTAAACCAATAATTATTTATTACATGTATGGAATGATGGGCTCATGATGGCTCTCAGTTTTAGGATAATCTGTTTTCTCCAGAGAGCTTCAAAGTAGTTCTTCTCTGCCTTGTTGCTGCCTCTTCCCAAAACCAGGAAAATAGAGCATAAACCAAACTCTGCATTTGACTGTACTTGTGTGAACTGGGTGAATTTAATAGAGTTGTAGGCATTGATTTTAATTGAAATCAATTTTTTTACTATAATCAGCTTCTCTTTATTTTGTGATCTTGGGTTTCAGGTCACCAGTTTATTTAAAGATGTCATTATCTTCTAAGTTTTTAATATTCTTTGTTCTTGCAACCTCCATTTCCATTTCTGAGGCTTTTGAAATTGGGATTTCCACTGCTTCAGTCTCATCTATCCAGCAGTACACAGTCCAGTGCCAGTTTCAGTGTGACTATCTAGTCCATCTCTAGATGTTTCCATTCTGTTCAATCATCACTACCTGCTAAGCACAAACAAATTTCTGGTGTTCTCAGTGTTATTTGTTCCAAATAACTAAATTTGGTGTATAATTAAATTTGGGATAGTTTCTCAGTGATGATGTTCTTTGTTTGGTTCCATTTTTATCTCATGCCCCAATTTTACTTCTATATTAGAAATCGGTGAGAGAGAGCATATTAGGGAAGGGGCATTGGTTTTTTTAGGAGGATTTTTTTGAGAATACATGTTTTCAAAAGTTTGTACTGTTAAAGTTCTTATGGACAGCTAAATGTATAAACATAGCTGGGTACCTTGGTACTGAGTTAAACTTTTACGTGTTTTTTTTCCCAAAATGGAATGGAATTTACAGTTCTAAGACAGAAGACTGACATCTCCAAAAGTGCCAGACTTCTCTGTAAATGCGTGTCAAGTAGAACTGTGAGATGAGTCGTCACCTTAGATAGCCAGTGAGTGATTCAGGAAGCAAGAAGCTACTAGAAGAAAAAGATGTCTTAGTGGCCCCCTCCTCGTTTATCCATATTTGTTCTACCAGTATCTGAAAAGGTCAAACATTAGCATTATATGCTTGGTATATGCAGTGAGACTTTACGTTAACTAGAACTGTTTTTGCTCTATAAGTAATGAAAACATTGGGAAAAGGACCTATTTATGGATAAATGTTTGCTTTAAACTCTTATTCCATGTTTTAAAAAGCTTAAATGTATGGTGGGGGTCCTGTACCCATCAGCTTTATGAAAATTATGAAATAGAATTTGCTATGAGTTCTGAACACCAATTTAATTAGAGAAAATTATCAAAAATAAATGCAGAATTGTTTAAGAAGAGGCATCTTTGTAGAAATAGGGTCGTAAGTTCATAGTTAATAGTTACTGTTGCAGCAGTGTAATGCCATGTGATATTTGCTAGTAACAAAGTTGCTTTAAAATAGGCTTAAAGTAAATTGCGATAACATTCAGTTTTGTTTATATATGCATCATCTTAACTTTCAGTCAAGTAAGTTCACAAAGCTTGCATATGCAATTGCTCCATAACGTTAACCTGATCCCTATGTTGTATTATAGACAACACACTGGAGTGAGTTCCAGTAACCATGGTATACCTTCTTCAACAATCAAATACTTGAATAAAACAGACTAATAATATCTTAGGGCAGGCCACAATTTTGTCCTTGCCAGAGTTTATTACAAATCACAAACTTAATCTAATGCAGCAATCTATTATTTCTATGTAATTCATTCTCTGCACTCTTGATTATAAACTGTCCATAGTGTTTAGAAAGAACTGTGTAAACCAGGGGCATCCACTTCCAGCTCTGTAAGCTGGCAGCAAAATCTAATAAACCTGCCAATTTTTCTGAACCCGCAGAGCTCCCAGGCAGCTAGGGAGGATTTTCTGAATACAGTTGTTAGGCTTTTATGTGCTGTGTGTTCTTATTTTTATAATAGTCTAAAGACTTCAGTTCTAGGCAGTTTCTGTAAGAAAAAAGTCTCCCCCATCACTATAAAATTATAATCCCTGCAAAAACATTACTGAAGTGAAACCTTGTAATAACTATGTTCAGACAGTTCTGTGCAGCTTCACATTAGCTCCTTAGACTGTCATATTATGTCTGTGTGGGGCCATCAAAAGTCAGGAAAATACATGTTTAGGGTCTAAATCACGACCCTGTTTCTTCAGGCATAAAAGGAATCCTTTGGGAAGTGTTCTGCCCATACTGTGCAGAGGGAAGCTGGATGAGTTTCCTGAGACACATTAGGAGGTCCGTCTCATAAAATTATGGATAAAATGATTGGAGCAGTGTACAAGGTAGGGGAGCCAGCTATATATTGCTAAGCCTAGATACTGAGCCAGTGAATGGAGCCTCCTTGCTACCTGAGGAGATAAAATCCCTCCCCGTGAATCCATTCAGCATGTTACCCAACTGTCTGTGTTACAGGGTGGACAGAGAGATGGTCCATAATTCCCTAGCTTGATATCACCATCACTAGTAGCATCTGTCCACTCATGTCTGATGCCCGATGATGAACACCCAATGTACTGTTCCATACTAAAGCAAGGTCACAGAACAGTATGGATAAAAACAGCCTTCTGCATCCATGAATGATGCTGCAGATAGGAATACTATAAGCATAACAGCCACTAATTGATTGGAACAAAAGTTAGAAGTGAGCATGCTCTAATACTGTACTAATACAGATACACTGAGGCTTGTTGCCTTTCGTCTCTATCTTTCACTGCAATACAATCTCATAAAAAACAAACCCTGAAAATATTACTCAGTAGCAGCATGCTTTATAGTATTAAAATGATCAGCTGCATGAGACCAGATATTCATCTTCACTATAGCTATGTATTTCCATAAGCAATGTTGGGAAAATTAGCATCTTTTAAAGAAAAAAAAGTATATATATATAGGAAAACGTGAATTTCAGCAACCAAAGAAAGATTAATGGGAACCCTTAGGATACGTTACGAGGCTGGACTTAAAACATATTCTTATTTTTTGTCTAATAGTTCACCTAGTGAAAATAAGGAAGCTACTTCCAGGTATTTGCACCTCTGAAGTATTCTACACCTACTTTTTGTTTCAAATATACCAAGGGAAACATAATAAGAAGAACAAACAGGATAAACTCTATTTTCTCTGATTGTTATGACTTTTCATAATGTTATATGTGAAGTCACCAAAAACCTAAATAAGTTGTAACATAGCAAAAATTACAGTATCTGTGTTAAAAATGCTGGGCTTTTTTGTTGTTTGTTTTTCTTAGGTAAGAAAATTAGCTTGTTAGCAATAATGGTTCTGGTGGGTGATAGTCTTCACAATTTTGCTGATGGCTTGGTAATAGGAGCAGCGTTCTCATCCTCAACAGAAGCAGGTGTGACAACAACGATTGCTATTTTATGCCATGAAATTCCTCATGAAATGGGTAAGAAATATAATTCGTGTTTCTCATGATTGGCTTTGTAGTTCCAGGTTTTCCAAATAATTTTCCCGTATGACATTAGTGGGAATTCTTCTTCTTTACAGCATCATTAACTATAAGAATAGTGTGTGAGATGGATATATAGAGGTTGTGTTCTCTAACCGCTTCACAAAAAAAGAGAGGAGGCTTCTGCCCTTGTTATTGGATGCCACCCCATCTCACCTTCTCCAAATGTAAATGCCATCAGGTCAAGAGTGACCTGTCATTCTCATGTGTACTGACAAAAAAATAGTAAGCTGTGAGCAAGAGCCATGTGTGCGTAATAGGCATGCCTGACACAATAGGCTATCTAAGAGTGTTAACATGCAGCAGAGCCATTTAACAATGCATTCTTCGTGCTAACCTCATTTCTGCTGCTAATTAAGTATAAAAAGATACTAAAAGAAGATAGATGACCCATTTTACTAGTGGACAGGACAAGAAGATCATTCTATTGAACATTGCCCTCAATTATCTCTTTGTGGTAAATGTTTCAGTATGGCTGAAGTTGTTTCTGATGTTGCATTGATAGACATATATAAGCTGGCAAGTTTGAGGTGAGAACTGCAGGTTCTCATTTCTATTCTTAAATGAATGAAGATTTCATGCCCTGTGTACGTAGAAAACTGCCCCAAATAAAAATGTGGGGTGGAGAATTGCTGTAAAACTTAGAACTCGTTTGCGTATCAAGGAAATTATCAGAATACTGAACAGTCAACTCCAAAGACAGACCTTCTTAATCTGGCGACAACAGTGGTTCAGTGTTAAAGTGGCATTTCTACACTCACAGGGAAGAATTTAAAAAATCTTTTACCACGGAGCTGTTGGGAGATGGTTTATTTTAGAAGAAAAATCTATTCTGATGTACGATTTGCCAAAGCTAAATAGGTCTGAAATCAGTGGAATTAAACAGGGATCATACTGGCATAGGTTTTTCTGACTTGCAGCACCTGTAAAACACTCACAGACCATACTGCAGATATACTCACATGAATTGAACTGGCAAGTTCCCAGTTGAGAAAGATTTAGAAACTCTGGGAAAGCATGTGACTTCACTTTTGCATGTATCTAAGTTGGAAATGTCACAGAACATCAAGAACTAACAGAAAGCCACTCCTGTATACTGTCTGCTATCTTTAGGAACAGCTAAACAAATACAAGTCAATATGGGGCTTTTGGGTTTTTCACACAGGATGAGTTTATAATTAATTCTGCAGAAATCTAAGGGCAGTCCTCCATCATTCGCAATCTTTCTGCATATCTTAATTATTTTCCTTCATGTTTTATTACAGAGAGCCTTTCAAATACTTTTATCAACTAAATAATAAATTTTCTGTCTTTTTTTCTCTACGCAGGTGACTTTGCTGTGCTGCTAAGTACAGGGATCCCCACAAAGATTGCAATTCTGATGAATTTTATAAGTGCACTTACAGCATTCTTAGGACTTTATATTGGCCTTTCTGTATCAGCTGAACCATGCATTCAAAACTGGATTTTTACTGTTACAGCTGGAATGTTCTTGTATTTATCTTTAGCAGAAATGGTGAGAACTTCAGTCTATTGTTACATTTTTCTTTTAACATAGCGACATCACAGCTGAGTGTCAGAGAAATGCAGGTGGATAAACTTGGAGAGAAAAAGTATTTATAGGCTTGTTGGGAAGAGCATGTTGCCTGCCTTGTGTTTGTACAGCGCTTAGAACAACAGCCTGGATCTGTTCCATGTCACTGCCATGATAGTTAGGAATAAAAAGGTGAAATAAAGGCCATTAGGAGGATAATACATGAGAAAGACAAAAGGGAATTTTAAAGGGGAAAAAGTGAACAGTATATTTTTTAGGTCTGATAGAGTTACTTTGTCAACATAAACATTTGAACCTGCAGGGTTTTTTTTTAATTCCTGAAGCTGGTTACTTTTTTTCTCTTCAATGCCCTTTTCTTTATATATTTTTCATCCATTGTTTCAACATTTGTTTGATGTTTCTGAACTAAAATGCAAGATGCTTATCCTATGCTCTTCCTGGTCAGCCTTTCTATCTCAGAGAGGTTTGGGTGATTGCCTAAGCAATTAAAAATCCATCAGATTGCCTCAACTTTTTCATATTTGGCCAACGTATTTCATACTCCCAGTTCAATAGCAGTGATCTGACTATAGAAAAATAAAGTGTGAAGACATACAGTAGGAAGAAGGTCTAAGGACTGTGGAAGAATGTGGTGGAATCAACTCATGCCTCAGGCCACATCATTTATTGAAGAGGCTGCTAGCTGTTACGCTTGTAACAGTGCAGAGCTTAATTACCTTGCCAGCTTTGACACATGGCTTTTTAACCAATGTGTGTTAATGTAAAGTTGTTTTCATGCTTCTGAACAAAGACAGAATATTTAGAGTGATTAGATCAAGAGGTAAAAAAGAGGTCTGTCTCTTCCTAAATTATTACTAGATTTTTCCCAAGCCTGGCTGCCTGTTGCGTTCACTACCACCTCCCACCTCATACCTTCGATATCATTTACCAGGTTCAAGCATAATACTTTAAACATGATGTGCATGCCAGTTTTAAAAATCTACTTGTAATAATGAACCTTCGGCCTTAGGTATATTTTAGTCTATTTCTGCTACTGTAACAAAAGTAAAATAACATAAACTAGTCCTAAGGGCTTATGTGGGAACTGCCTAAGGATTGTGGATGTGTCAACAGTCCTGACTAAGATGGTAAACAATAGACAAGAACACTGTGTACCAAGTTGCATCTTGTTCTGTCACAGAGAAATGTAGAAGTTAGGCTGTCTACCTACTCAATAGGCATGGTTTTACTAATGTGGCTAAGAATGATTTAGGCATGTTTTTCCTTCAGTGTAGGTTTAGCATCCACCAGGGATCCACAGGCTCCTAGAACACCATGTTTTCCCCTGAGTCTGCAAAGCAATGTGACAGCTGTAAATCCCAAGAGGTGACACAGTTCCAGGCTGAGACTGGGACATATTTTCCCTTGTTCTCAGCTTGTCAACATAATCTTCTTCTTGATGTGAAGAGGAGAAAGGAGGAGGGAGAGGATCTTATTTCTCTCACCTCACTTTTATTGATATGGTTCCCATTAGCTTTTCTCTGCATTTTGACAAAAGAATTGCCATTGGGTTGCTCAGCTGTGTTTGTCAGAAGTGCAGGTGTTAATATCACTGGGGTTAGTTTAGTTTAAAAACTATTCCTGTGGCGCTGCAGGAATCTATAGATCTGAAAGTTTTGTGTGTTTGTATAGTACGTCTCAAAAGAAAATCAGCCATTCTTTACGTATTTTTCAACTTTCTGTTCAGAAATTGTTTTTATTCTCTGCTGCATTCTCATTGACAAACAGCAGTCATCAGTGTCGCTGCCAATGGTGTACAAATACTTCATGGTGTACAAAGCTTAGCTGTAATTTTCAGGATTTGTTTTATGGGCTTTCAGTTATTCATGTGCTTGTCAGAGCAGCAGTTAAATAAAACTGAACAGCCTCACTGGTTCTGCATTGAGGAACGTTGAGGGGTATGAGTGGAGATTCATTGACAGGACAGCACTGTGAGACTGCTGCTGCAGTCAAGGGTGCACCAAACTACTTCTGTGGTTAATTAAAGGTTTTGCATTTCTACAAAAGGCATTCTAGCTCCATTAACAAGCAGGGGTAGACTAAGAATTTTAGAAATTTGAGGAAAAGGACACAAGACAAAATTATGCATAACATTCATCATTTTTCACCAAGGAATTCTACAAAACTTCATCTTCCCAGTAACTGGGAAGGTGGGATGGAGGAG
Source organism: Cacatua alba (assembly GCA_024361745.1). Lineage (NCBI taxonomy): Eukaryota > Metazoa > Chordata > Aves > Psittaciformes > Cacatuidae > Cacatua > Cacatua alba. Next base: position 1,118 of record JANEMJ010039382.1, on the reverse strand, counting down.
TATTTTGTCTTGCAAATGCGTATGTACAGGTGAAATATTGCAATATAAATTGTTTGTCGCTTCAAGGTAAGCATGTTTGTAAACACCTGTAATATTGTGGGTTTAGTTGTCATTTTACCATAATTAAGCTCCCTGAAAAACAGCTTTTTATGAGCAGTATAGTGAGATGTTTTGCACTTGGCATCTGTTTAGAGGTCAAGTATAATCATAACTTTGCACTATTTCCAAAGATCTTTTAATTAATAACATATGTTTTCTTTAACATACCTTTAATCCGAAATGAAACTCGAGACACTAATATATGGAATGGAGAAGACCAAGTCACTTCTAAGGAATCGGGGGTTTTTTTGACAAAACATGTCCCCTTTTCCTCTTGGGAAACAAACTTGAAAATTCTGTATCAGCCTCTTAAATGAGTCTCTATGAAGTAATCATTACAGATAAATATTTATGAAATCAAATGCATTGTATTAAACCCCAAGGACTGGATGTCATTTCTGAGTGATTTTACAGATCACAGGGGTTTATATGGCTCCTGACCAGAAAGAGTTGCTGTCTAATTTGAAAGGAGGGAGATAGAAGCAGGAAAGAAAGTAAGGATATCAGGAAAGAGGAGCTAGCCAACCACTCCCTGAGGTAACTAACTGACTTTTTCTTGGACTAACCTTAAAAATCTTTGAATTTTGGAGATAAAGAATTATTTTTAAAGTGACTTGTTGGGCTGTTGCAGCACAGCAGTCATACCATGTATGCCCCAGCTAGGTAGAACTCTTGTTCAGCCAGCACATGGTTGAGAGCCCCTCAGCAGCCTGCCTCAGCCTGCCTTCGGCATGCTGCTTCCTAATTGTTCATATCTTTTGTGTGCTCATGATAATATGAGCTGCAGTAGGTATAGAGTAGTCCCTTGATTAACAGTAACTATTTTGCCTCCAACAGACTTTAAGCATTAGCAAGCGTAATGGCGTTCAACAGCTTGTGTGTGCTGCTGTCTTCTCTGAATTTGTGAAGTGGTTTGCATCTGCCAGTTGAACAGGCTTATGCTTCCTAAACAAGCTTTTATCTGCTGGAGCACACACATTTGTGTCCAGAGAGAGTTGGGGAACCATAGCTGATACTGT
>JANEMJ010039381.1:41373-54137 GCA_024361745.1 Cacatua alba | reverse complement strand
AAAGCACAGAGAAACTTCACAGCCTTTTCCAGTCCTGCCTGGGAGGAAAGGGGGAGAATGAGGTCCTGAATGAGCTGATGTGAAGCCCCCTATGCATAAGAGTATATATGTGTTAGTGTGTGTGTGCATATAAACACGTGTGCATATATACACATGCACACACACGTGCACACATACATCCCACACACGGCATTCTGCCTGCCCCCCCTTCTCCCTCTGCCTGCCCAGTTTATTAGTGCCACTGCATCTCATGCTAATTAAGAGAGACATGTAAAAGCCGAGCTTTCCTTGTTTGGGGAGAGAGGATGTTTGGAGCTGTTACTCCAACCAGGTCCTGGCCGAGCTGGGCCCCAGGCCCGCAGTGTGGAATGTCAGGTAGCCTGAATGTGCCACATCCAGAGCATCCCCAATGGCAGCGGCAAGGTCCAGCACTGCTCTGCTGCCAGCGCCTGATCTGCCACCCAAGGATGGAGGTAGAAATGAAGATCTCATCTGGGGAAGGGCTGGAGCAGCTGCTATTGCAGGGTTTAAAGAAGGAAACCCTTAAAAGACTGGGGAACCCTTAAAGGCACACAGGGACCTGTCACAAAGCACGGGGCAATTCTGGCAGTGAGGAGGGGGGGTGCCTTTCCAGAATTGCAGACCATTTCTCTGCTGATCTTTATTGCTCAGGTCTGTTGGGGGTGGGGGGTGGATCTTCCTCTAACTGCTGTCGGCAAACAACATTTGCAAGGGAATTATTCCACATGAGCGGAAGGCTTGTGGGAGTTGTCTCCCCGTCAGACATCAGTGCAGTCTCTGTTAGTGTATCTTGCCCAGTTGGAGGAATTATGGTAAATCCTGAGCAAAAGGGCTGTTTGCAAAGAGAAAGGGGGGAAGCCTTCTTATGTAATTTTTATGCCAGATCATAGCTTTACCCTTGCCTCCAGCAAAGTGAATGCCACATGCTAGCAAGGTGCTTGGATATCTTCATGAGCTACTCCAGCTTCCTGCCCTTCCTCTGGCTTTTCTAAGCCTGATGCAGAAGGGATTTTCTAGGCTTTTCAGCATCACAGAAGCCTGGTGAAGACAAACCTGCGTCTCGATGCAGCAGCAGGGAGGACCAGCAGCAGCACAGGGCCATGAGGATACCTGAACAGGAGCATCCAGTAGGGGCTAGAACAGGATAGGGACAGGCTCAAGCCTGTGGGAGGGCATTTCTGGGCAGTTCTTCAGTGACTCTTCAGAACTTGCCTGTTGCTGATTCAAAAGAGAGCCCAAGCAGTTTCCTTCACTTGCCATGTTTGGTTACAAGCAGTTGCTTACATCACTTGACATCTGTCCCAGCCTGCATGGCTCAAGCAGTAATTCAAATGACCATACTGGGATGCTCCTGGTAATGCTTCAGAGTGCCACACCATTGACACACCAGTGGGAAGGAGCTGGTGTCTGTGTGTACTGCATGGAAATACCTTGTAACACATACCTTATTCCTGGCTTCACCAAAATGCTGGCTCACAAAAATGCTTTGTGTGACTGAGGGTATCCTAATAGCAAGAAGAAGTACTTTTTTCTATAAACCAGTTCAGTTCCAGGCTGGAGAGACGGAAGGTCAAGTTACTTCACCTGTGAGGGGTGGGTTTATGTGGAATACAGTTTTATTCACGTCACGAAACCAACCAGTTGAAAGTCAGGAGATGTCAGGACTGGGGGCAGCATGCCATCTGCACTGGGTTGCAGCCCTGACTGGTAGGATCACAGGCTGTATTTCCATAAGCTGCCTCATTCAGGGCACTGGCTACATGCTGCTCGGGGAGTGAAGCAAAGGGCTGTTATTGTTTTTTTGGTACAGCAAAGCGTGTGCCTGTTTTATTTGTTTACTGCCTGCCATCCAAGCCCTGCAGGCAATACATCATTATCCATTGTCTTGTGGTGTTCTGAAGATGCTCACTGCTACAGTCGCCTCACAGCTGATGATAGAGAATTTATGCTCCTGATGAGGCAGACTGAGTGGCTGTTTTCCTTGCTTTTGAAGGGAAAAGAGACTTCCTCTTTAGCCACACGGCGAAGTTGCAGCAGGTGCATGACTGGAGCTTGGGGTCTCTTGGCTCTTGGTGCCATTGAGTTCTTGAGACCATACCAGTTTGTTAGCTAAGCTGCCAGCATTTTGGAAAGCAGCTGTGAATGCTCAGCAGTTCTGCAAAATGGCCCCTAGGGTCTCATGTCGAGCACCCGCAAAATTAGGAATGGACAGACTGTGGCCACGTGCCAAAACCATGGTTTAATATTTAATGCCAACCACATAAAAATAGCCTTATTTATTACAACAACCTAATTGTCAGCTGGAGTATTGGTGTGTCCTTTGCACTGAGTATGGGGCAGGGTCCTGTGAAAAAAAGAAATAGTACTTTCGGGTAAGTACAGGCTATGTTGTAATGTGTACATGCAAGTGGCTGAATTAAGGTTGTGCAGGTATTAACTCACGTTTAAGTGCTTGGCTTTGCAAGCCAAATGGCATATTTTATCATATGCCAATTTGGTTTTAAAAATGAAAATGACACCTTCTTGATTCTTCTTTTATGAATGGGAAAACAGCAGACTTCCCATTATTTATACACTGCAACACCCCACACCTAACCATAAGAAGGACTGACACTTAAATGTACAGCTGATCCATACAAGTCTGAACTTCATGACCGACTGCAAGACTTTAAAGTGTTACTTTAAAGACAGGCCCTGCTATCACTCTCCTCTTCACTCCAAGGAGACTGGGAAGCTTCCTTCCCCATGGACCATGCTGTCACACAAGGAATAAAACAGTAGGACCACATACTGAGTTTGGAGATGTTAGAAGCAACTTGGGCTCTCTTTCCGCTCCTGGTGAAGCTCTCTGCTGCTGGTGCTCCCCAAAGCAGGGCATGCTGCTGCTGCGATTTTGCTGCAAGGTGCCTATTGGTGGTAGTAGAGGGGCTGAAGGTGGGCCCTGCTCCCCACATTACTTGCATTGATTTTGATGGGATGTGAATGTTCCCATCTCTTCTGTGGCTACAAACCTTCCAGAAAACTAAAGTCACATCAGTTTTAAAGACCTTCCCCAGCCTCATAAGCTCTGCAGCATGAGGCAATGGTCTGTGCGCTAACCCAGAAGCATCCAAGGATCTTGGCTGGAGCTCTGGGTTGTGAGAGTGTCATCACATCTTGTTGAGCTATGGGCAATATTCCCAGCTTGTAAAGAGTATAAACGTGTCCCAGAGATCCTCAGGCACCCCTGGAGCTTCTGGCAGCAGCCTGGACCCCATGAAATTTGTGTGGACTTTGCAGGGATGCCCCTCTTGGATACTCTGGGAAGGTGATAGTGGGGTGATGGGGAAGCGGAAGAGAACCACAGTGACAATCAAGCAGATCTATGCAACTCACTAAGGCAGAAAAAGGTCTTCTTAGGAGTCCGGTATAAATGCACCGTGTGTGAACAATGAGAGTCAGCCTTTCCTTGGGAGGTTTGCCAGGAGCTGTGTGTGTGCTGGGTCACTGATCCCCTTATGACAAGAGCAGAGACGATTTAATGCTAGCATGTTGTGCTCTTCCCACCCTGCTGTGCATGCATGGATGATCCCTGTCCCTGTGTACATGCCCAGGGCACAGAACTGTGAGGTGAGACAGTAGTGATGCTCTTCCTTTGACCCACCATTTGTTGTCCCTCCTCTCTCTCCTCCTGCTCCAACTGCTGAAGTGGCAAGCCACTATCCTTGCAGCCAATGGTCTCATTCTGAGAGGCTGGCAGCCAGGGAAACACAGCCAAGGTGCTGGGTGAGGAAGACAGGGAGGAACTCTCCCTCTCAGCAGCTTAGGTGGCAGCAGTTCTCCATCATGTTGGCTTCTCCACCAGAAGCAAAAGTAACAAGGGTCAAGCACTACGAATGCTGGTGAGTTTGGAGTCCTGGTATATTTCAGAATAGAGGCTATGAAAAAAGGTAAAGCCAGTTCTTGGGCTAATGCAGACATGAATGATAGCAAACAAGCAGGTGTGGGACATTTTGTATGCGTGGGAGCTTGCAGAAGCTCGCCTGATTCTAGGAATGAGGAAGCACAAGGAGAAAGGCTTATGGCTGAAGTGCCTTGGCTCCCGTAAGATGTGACAGGGGTTTCTTGGTATTGATCTGGAAGCCTCTCGATTTGGCAGTCTGGCTGTGCTGTTTGACAGATGTCTGGCCTAGCACTCAGGGACAGAACTGTGAACTGAGAGCTATATTGATAAAACCCCCCTACATTTTCCTATCTTGCTGCTAAACTGATGCACCTCCATCTACTACTCTATCCATGTAAATGTATCTCCGACAAGCTGGCACCTTCCCTCTTATGGATCTGCTGCATCCTTTTCCCCTGATAAGAGACCCAGGGAAGGTACTGGGTCATGCCAAAGTTTCTGAGCCCTCAGAGAATCCTTCACAAATGTGGGCTTATACATACCCTTCTTCTTGAGCAACACCCACTTACGAAAAAGATTACTTTGGGATTCAGAGTACCATCCAGCTAAGTGCGGAAAATACCTGTGTGTGGGCTGGGGAGGGGAATGAGAATCACAGAATTGGGATTCTCCTGCTAAGCTGCATTCTCTGCCTGGAGCTCTCTCTGCGTTGTGCCACTCACCCACACCCCCAGGGCAGGCTTGTCAGGAGGGCGGGAGCAGCATGTTAAATGACAGTGAAGGATGCTCCTGGGGTGTAAAGGAGGAACTGGGAGCAGAAGGGTTCCTCCCTCAGACCTGCTGCGTCAGGAGTGGCCGCAGTCCTTCTGTCCAGAGGCTGAGTGCAAGGATTAAAGGCCTGAGCTACTACTGACCATGGGATTAACCCCTGTAGGAAATTAAAGTTGTAGAGAAGGCTTTTCACTCCACAGCTGAGAGAAAGAGAAAAACTGGGATCTGGATTAGAATTGGCAGGGCTGGTGACAAGCCACCACCCACAGCCAACTGTTCCCGGCTGGATCAGAAAATGTTATCTCAGCCTTCATGTAGAACCTCCCTCCACATCTCACTCGGTTACCAATTTTTGCCAACAGTGTGAGAAGAACAAAAACATCACTCTGTGACAAGAAAAAGAGAAGGAAACTGGGTAGCCAGCTCACATGTCCCTCCTCTGAGCCCCTCTCCCACTCCCTCACCAGCTTCCCTTCTCAGCTGCCCCCGTTTTGCATGGAGGAAACACGCACGTGGTCTGTTGCATTCAATAATACTCGGAGAAGATGCTGGCACACACATGGCTGGATTTCTTCCTGTCAACTGCCCCCTCAGCTCTCCTCCTGCTGCTGCTCTGGGCCTCCTCCATATGCCACACTCTCACTGAACTGGGACTTTCCTGTCACTCCCGTGCTGGATATCCCAGTCTCCCCACCTGCTTCCACAGCTTCCCAAGGAATCCCACTTCTCCACAGCAATCTGGGTCTTTCCCATCAGTGATATCCACCCTGGCTCCCCTTCAGAAGCTCTGTGTTTTCTCAGAGGGTTTGATGATGCCTGATGCCCTTGGTATTTCCAGCCCCTCTGACATCTCCCAGTCTCATTATCACGCATTGGTCAGGCTTGGGATGCAAATAATGTTTCCCGGCTAAGGTACAGGATGAAGAATCAAGAAACCTGGCTTCTCTCCTGATTTTGCCACAGGCCTGTCAGGAAACTTCAGGAAAGCCTAGCCAAATCTCCTTTATTCTGTGTTACTTTGGAAAGCCCTACAAATCATCTCTGCTGGACAAGAGAGGATGTAGAAGCCCAAGTGATCCAGTCCAAGCACTGCACTTGATGGCTTCAAAAATCCTGCGTGAGGAACTAATGTGAGCTCTTGAAGAAGTATCAAAAGCTAGGCATCTGAAATTACAGCCAGCCAAACTCAGCAGCCATTTTTACCTCTATGATACTTTACCCCTCCATAAAATGGGAATAAAGCTGATCTTTCTTGGAGGGGGCTTGGGGAGGAAACATCTTTTAACAACAATCACATTTGCATTTCAGAGGTGCCTACACATTGTTCTTCCAAAGATCAGAAGCTTTTTGACCTCTTCACATCCCAGAGAACAGGGTGAGGTTTTATTCACACCCAGTCAGGAATGTGGCAGTGTCCCTTACAATACAAAGTGGGTTTTGCACGCTTTCTACTTTACAGCTTTCTGTATGAGGTGCTTTGCCTAGCTGTGATTGATCACTGCAAGTCAGATAGCACCATTTCTTCTGCAGCTGAGCTTCTAGTATGAATTTAAAATGTGGTTTGCACTGACTGTGACAGCACAACACTAATGAATCTTGAACACATGTGTTAATAAATCAGCAACTGCTGGAAATGAAGCCCCCAGCTATTTAGCTTAGAAGCTCACTGGGACAGCGACACATGCTGTATGTTTCTACAGTTCTGCTGAGCTTGGCTGCCATCTCTGGGCACTTCTGCAGTCCAATTAGACCACAAATGAGGAGCTGCCACTGAGACAATATGACCTCTCATGGTCAATAATGTGCATAACTCACTTAGGTCTGTTGGGGGACCAATAACAGGCCAAGATCATCTCCATGCCACCTAAGCCCACCTGGGGATACTGTCAGGAGCACGACTCCCCACTAGGACTCATCAGCCAGGCTGCTTCATAAATGTCCAATTGCTATAATCAGACCATATGGCTGATGTGTCTCCCTGCCCTCTGTGACTCTTGTCCTCCAAAGAGCTCATGAAGAAACAGACACAGAACAACATCCTTTAGTCACCGGGTGCAGAGGTACCACTATCCCCCTCCATTATGGGGTGATGGTAATAAAACAGGAATCCTAAAAGCAATAAGGAAATGGGAGGGGAGAAAGGTAATATCCTTGAAGTGTCCTCCATGTCCTCCATTACCCTGCTGCTTTTCTGGTAAAGGCTAAAGCAATTCAGCATTGGAAAGGGAAAAAGGACTTTGCCAACATTCAGCAAGGAGAGTGTGGGGGAGGGATGAATGTCTGCATGTACTTCCTGATAATTTATCACTGGCATCTGTTGCAGCCTCTGTTACCTACCCTTTTGTAATATAGGTCACCCACATGCCCTGCCAATGCTCATAAGCCAGGCTGTTAACGGAGTCTGATCCCTGAGCCATGGTCCAAGGGTTAGTGCCAAGTACTCGGAGAGATAATCAGAGACAGAGGTTGCTGGGCTATGTTTTTGACCATGGCTCATCCTAGTGACACAGTCACCTGTCTCTCTAGCCTCAGTGTCCCCGTCTGGAAAATGGGATAGTTTTATCCATCAACCTAGAGCAGAGGCTCTATAGGCTATGACCCCAGACTTCCTTCTGGGGGTCATTACATACAAAATAACACCACCTACAACTACAGTAGGAGCCCCCTCTAGAGCAGATGGAAAGCTTTGGATGGAAGGTGCCACAGAACTGGAAAGTGTTACTAAAGCAGTATGCAGATGCAGTAAACCAAAACCCTCCCCACCCTCATAGCATGATCCTTGGGACCCTATTTACAAAAGCTAAGGCTTTAGATTGTCACTGCAAACATTACTGGTGCCTGGGCAGGGAGAAGGGAAACACAAGACAGGGATAGTGCCTGCTGTAGCTTTTATGCCCTGGCAAGTGCTGCAGAGTCATTACAATATCCTCCGCCTCCATCGCCCCCTCCTCCCCAGCAGTAAAGTTTCCTGTTCAAGCTAATTAGGGGAATCCTTATTAGAGAGTCCTCTAGAGTCTGACAGCAGGCCAAATGTCCAAGTGGCACTTCAGCTCAGTGTATTTTTGGCCACTGGAGACCATGGGCCAGAAATGGATGATTTCATTCTGCTGCTTTGAGCTGAAACTATAAAAGTTGTCTTCTACTGTCCTATATCAAACAACAAGAAGAAAAGTCTATCACCAGCCCCACAGACTACCCTGTTCCTTTCTCCAGAATCTGGAAGAGGCTTAACTCCAAGCATGTGGAAGAAAGCTCTGGATACCGTGTCCCATGTGACAGGACATTCAGCTGACATGTTGCTCCAGGGAGAAGGAACTATCTAGTAAGCCCAGAAGAAAGACTAATGCCTGATTTGTGGAGCCCTTGAGTGACTTCAGAGCATCCAGATCTGCAGCAATGCTGATCAGCCTTGAGGCCCCAAAACCCAGGCAATGCCATGCTAGTTCAGAACAGAAGGCACAGTGCCTCTCCCCTTGGGCTGAGGGTGTATGGGGGGCACTCTTAGATCTGGCAGAGTCCTCATTGCTGGAAAAGTCCCTGGCTGTCAGGCTAAAAGCAGCCAAACAGATTTGGTGGTGCTTGGAGAGCCTTGAGGTGTGGGCAGATGCTAGCTGCCCCAGGACTACAGGGTTCCCAATGCTACATTGGCAGTGAGCGCAGCTGGCCTGGTGCTCTGCAGAGCAGAAGGCATCTCTTGGGCCACAATAAAACAGCTAATTAAGTCAGAATGCAAGACAAGTCAGAGAAAAACCTCTAAAAAAGAAACTCTCAGAAATCCTCTCTGCCACCTTGCTCTCTCCTGGCTGCAGAATAGCAATTACTAAGGGTCTGATGTGCTTATGGTCAATAGATGCATGAGAGAAACTGAGGTTTTTTTGGATCCTGGGAATCAAAATTTCTCCATAAACAAACTATGTCAAGGTATAAATGCAGAAGCTCATTGCCCCTTGTACTTCGGCAGCTAGGAAGCTCTACCTATTCCAAATCTACAGCACTGCCACCCGAGCATATGTTGTGCATGGAGAAGCCCACAGTTCTGTGCAAGACGTGGATGTTGATAAATACAGGTTACAGAAGAGCCCCCAGTACATGTGCATGCCCAACTGTGCACACATTTGTAAACATAAGTTAGATTGGTGACTATATCTGCATGCACACACGAAGATAGTTGTGTTTAAGTCTTAGAAACGTGTATGAGTGCACAAAGGGTGTCTGCTATCTGTGTGGGGCGGGAGTGATGTGTTTATGTGACATGCTTTTAAAATTATCTTGGGTTTATCAAGGCGCCTCCATCTTTGTGCATGTTGCAGCGCAGGAGACAGCATTAAAGCCTGAACAGGTGTTAATCACTATGCACTGTAATAAATTCTAAACATAGGGAAAGGGCTTATTTATACACGGCTGCTCCTCCCACCCTGCACTCTGTGTTTGAGCCTTGGCGCTGCCTCAGAAAAAGAGGCGCCCGTGAGGTACCAGAAATGACTGCAAGAGCTGGACTTGCCCTGGCAGAGCAGGAGCTAGGGGTAGAAACCCTGACTCCATCCTCACACCTGGGTATGCCCATCCTGCTTTCAGCCCCCCACTGTCGCCTGGGGATGATGTGGCTGAATTGCACAGAGCAGCGAGAGGGGTTGGGGAGACACCAGCCCCTGGCATAAGCAGGGACCTGGGCTGAGGGGAGACCACGGAGGGAAGCCATGTCACGAAGCACCTAAGGAAGCTGGTTTTTTTCTTTTAAAAGAAAAAAAGGCTTAGCCCCCCTGGTTGGAGCTGAGCCAGCTGATACAGATGGGGTGTTACAAAACAGAGCCAAAAGGCAAGAGCGCAAGGAACAGAGCTATCTATAACCCTGACAAAGTTAGATGGAGTGAAGGTGGGGAAGAGGGAAAGGCAGAGCGTGGCATGCAGCCCCTGATGCTGACAGTGAGGACTCGATCGTTCGGCAATGGGATTTGGAGCTGATCGGCTCCCGCTATCCAGCAGGCAGATAAGGCTCTGTGGCTGTCAGCTTAACTCTGCCGTTTATTCCTGTGCTGTAGGGAGTTAAATAGAGCACACGGAAAGCCTGCTGCCGGGAGTGAAAGTCAAGGAGGGAGAGGGAAGGAAGAGGCAGTAGCTGGGCAAGTGCCTGGGGAGTCGGGTAGAAGTGGCTGTGGGCAGAGCCCCCCCAGGTAAGTGCTTGTGGCTTTTCATCCTTGTCGCTACTGAGAGCTGGGTCAGGAGATTTTAGGGGTGGCATTTGGGATGGAGACATCGATATGGGGGAAGCTGACAGTCTCCTTCTCAGCCAGGGTGAATGCAAGCAGCGAATAGGGACAGCTGTTTGTTGTGGCTTCTCCTTCAGGGGGGGGCTGCAGGGAAAGGGTTCAAGCTTAGTTTGGGGAGTGGGGTGCTGCAGCGGATGGTTTCGGTGCTGTGAGTGGTGTTCATCTATTTGGTGCATTGGCATTTGGGTAAATTATCTGAATAGCCTTGCAGAATGTACCAGTCTAGGCACTGAACCGACTCATCTTTCTCATCAAGATGCTAATTTAAATATTTCCTGGTGGTTTACTTCCCCATATAAAATAAATAATTCCTGGGAGCCTGGGGGAGGGGAAGCAGCTGGCACACGTGTGGGGAGGGTGTCCCGGTGGGAGTGCTGCTCCCAGCTAAAATAACGGCGGTGGATGTTGTCAGAGCCCCTCAGAGAGGGTGGAGGACGGTTTATTTCTGTACCCTGGTTGAAATGTGTCCATCCAACCGCTGCTGTGACTGTGGGTGGAACATCTGAGAGCAAGCAGGGGGACAGGAGGGTGCATGGTGTTTCCCTTTTTCCTGCTTGCCTGTATCCAAAAAGGAAGCGGGAGGGAAGTTGGAACCTGTTGTCAGTCAGTTATTGTCAGGGGACAGTTTATGGTGTTTGGGTTTCTAATTAGTCTGAGCATTTTTCCTTCTCCTAATTAAGATGCAATTCTTCTCTTTTCAACACTCCCACTCAGTCTCCCCTTCCCCAGGTCCCCCCTTCTCCTTTGAGGCTCCCTCGCTTGTTCTTTAGCTCCTGCAGTTGCTGCAGTGTGAAATCCCCAAGCTGAAGCTGTGCTCTGCTAAGCCCTGCTCCAGCCACCACATCCATTTTACCTTCAAACAGAAAGGAAGCACTGGTAGGGAATACAGGGCAGGGGAGAAGTGGCTTGGCAGCCACTGATATACCCAGACCTCCGTGAGCCTGAGCTGTGCATCAGGGAGAGGATGGACAGGTTGTACCACCTGTGTGGAGGTGAGAAGGAGTGAGCTGGGGTCTGCTGCCCTGACAGGGTCCCCTCAGCAATTCAGCAGGTTAACCTTGAGTGTGAGGCTAATGTAGCTACCATAGCAGGCAACTCAAACACAGGCTTGTCTCTTCGGCACTTAGGTGAATCAGGCTGTATTTCTGCACTGTGAGGTTCAAAGTGAATTAACATTGTGCCTTTGCTACGCTGTGCCTCCTGAAACATCCTCCATCTCTCCTCCAAAATGGAGCTGATGCCTTAAAGGCAAAACTCTAGTTGGGGAGGAGAAAGGACAACACTCAGCCTAGCCCTGTGTCTTGTGCCCAGGGAACTGAGTCTCACCCACTCTGTTCTGTTCTGCCCTTCCAGGACCTGGCAGGCAGGATCCAAGGTCATTCCTCCTCCCTTTGGGGCTGTGTGCCAGGCTGGCTGGTGGATGTGAAGACACGCTGGAGAAGACAACAATGCTGCCTACAACTGCTGGCCACAGGTGGAGGAGCAGGTTCCTCATGAGGTGGCAAGAGGCTTGTTGTAAGTAATGCCTACTCAGGTACTAAGTACAATGATCCTGTTTGTCAAGGGAGTGGAAAGAAAATAGGTCACATCAGGGTTAAGAACAGGGGAGAGGGACAGCTAAGAATGGAGATGTTTGAACTAATTCCTGATTCCTTTAGAGGCCAGGCTAGCTGGGAGGGAGAGCGAGACTCTAAAGCTGAAGATGGGCTTAAAGTGGGACAGCGAGTGATGATTGCTGAATTCCAGTGGGCCTGGCAGGTGAGAAACAGCGAGACAAATACCACTGCACAAAGGGCCACCCCGAGCACTTCTCAGATTGGCATCCTGTGAGCTGCAGACCCCTCTCTGTGGTAGGAATATGTATATATATATATAGGCTGCTGGGCAAGGCTCCAAGAGATTCACAGCAGAAGTCATGACAGATTTTAGAAGGGAATGCAGGATGCAAATGCAGAATTTTCCTACTGGGCACTGCCACATGTAGTGAAAATCAAGGAGTAAATAAAGAAAATCTCTTTTACATTAAATTGTAAAAGTTCAGCCTGGGCATCTGCCCAGTAGACCGGGGCATCTGCTACAGCATCCCTGAGTGCAGAGCAGAGATGGCTATGGTGATGTGAGGCTTCTAGGAGTGTACCTGCAGTTCCCAGAAGCATCTGTGGACCACAGCAGAGGAAAGGGAGCACTTAGTGTCCATCACTATTACAGGCCCAGGCGCCAAGCAGGTCTCTGGTTTCCCTTGTTCCTGTCTCCCTGATCAAATTTGGGGCTGCCACTGTAAGAAGCTGAGGAAATTATTTCCTTCTCCAGAAAACAGGCATCTTTGTCATCCATCCTTACAGACTAGACTGCTGTATAAATTATTTATAATGAATGCTACTGAGTCTTGACTTCATCTGATATACCTAGATCAGCTTTCTGTCACCTACTAGTCACCAAACACCCCACAAAGTAACTTCATCTTCCCCTAACACAAGAACACATGCTACTCATCCTTCTGTAGGGCTGGGAGACAGTGTCAAGTTCTGTCTATTGTTTCCCTGCCTCTCTTCCCCACAGAGGTTGGTCCTAACCAGTGTGATGAATTCCTTGGTCTCAACTCACATACTAGTGGATGCACCTCTTGCAGAGACTGAAAATGAAATCAGACCTTCTCCTCTCTATGATTTTAGTTAAATATTTCCAAGCACACAGAGCAATATATGGGCAACAATGAGACATTTTTGGCACATCCTACGTGGCTGCAGAAACTTGGCATAAATCAGATTCTGTACATAACCGCTGCCAGCTGCCTGAGACTTTGTTCCTACCAGCCGCTGCCA
>JANEMJ010039381.1:30785-41273 GCA_024361745.1 Cacatua alba | reverse complement strand
AGAAACTTGGCATAAATCAGATTCTGTACATAACCGCTGCCAGCTGCCTGAGACTTTGTTCCTACCAGCCGCTGCCAGCATCCATACTGGTGGAACCCCACACCCACCCAGTTGGGGCTGGTGGCGGGTAGGCATTTTCAGAGATAAGCTCTGAACAGAATGCCACCTGTATAGCATTACACACAGTCTGCTCTTGCCTTTCTTGGTGTACAAAGCAGCTAAGTGTTATCTCATCATCACAGCTGTCAATCTATTATTAATACTGTACTTTTGTTAAGCATCCAGCAAAAGATAGGGTCACTTGAGTGGCTCGTGGCTCTCTCCCTTCCCCACTCTAGCTCCCATTCTTTTAATTCTCTCCTTAAACGAGAGCGCAATGTATTCTGAACGGAATTAAGTATCATCCAGCGAGCCAGTACCTGCACTGCGCCAGTCCACAGACTATGATCTGCTTTCATGGCAACTTCTGCTGTTGACCCCCACCTTTGCATGATAAGAAAGCACACAGGTGCCCAGTGTAAAGATTTCTCTTGTATTTCACCATAAGGATCCACAATTATCATTAAAAGAGCACACAGACTGGCACAGCTTGGGCTGAAGTACACCTGAGATCTCAACTGTAGGACAAAAAATTTCTTGAAGAAATTATGAAAGATGGATGAAAAGGAGCTGAGACTGTCTCTCTGAACAATTATCCCCTGGTCCTTAGTGAAGTCATCACATAATCACAGAATATCAGATCGGAAGGGACCTCAAGGATCATCTGGTCCAACTTTTCTAAGCAAAGCATGACCTAGACTAGATGTCTCAGCACCCTGACCAGCCAAATCTTTAATGTGTCCAATGCTGGGAATTCACCCCTTCCCTGGGGAGATTATTCCAATGGCTGATTGTTCTCACTGTGAAAAATTTTCCTCTTGCCTCCAGTTGGAATCTCCCCAGGAGTAACTTGTGCCCATGACTCCTTGGCATAGGACTCCTTGCCCATAGGACTCCTTGTAAGAGGAGAGTCTCCACCTTCTTTGTAGCTGCCCTTTAAATCCTGGAACATGGTGACAAGGTCTCCCCTGAACTTTCTCTTCTCTAGGCTGAAGAACCCCAGTTCTTTCAGCCTTTCCCCACATGGCACGCTTCCCAGTCCTTTGATCATCTTTGTGGCCCTATGTTATATAGCTTAGGATCCAAACTGTGTAGTTCTCCTTAGGCTACCAGTCCACAAATCTGCTGATTCTCACAAGGACCATTGGGAACGTTAAAAGACCCTATGCAGGATGACGTGGTTTGAGTATGAAGGCAGCATTGCTTACAGATGCCAAGACGATATAAAAAAACGGGCTATGGGTTAGACTAAACTCTCGAGAGTGGTGTGAGGGAAGAGAGGAAGAGCATGGCTGACCCAGGCACAGCTTCTCCAGAAGCTCTCCACTGGCTCCCTCTCCTATGGCAGTCCTTTCACAATTCCTTTGGGGTTAAGAAACAAAACACCTGCTTGCTGGTTCTTTGGAAAAAAAACAGGACAGAAGAATCTGGTTTCCAGTCCAGGAAAGAATGGAGGGAAAATAAATGCATCCACTTCAGCTGCCGTTCACCTCTAAAAAGACTCTACAAGCCCCAAGCGACTGCCTTCTCTGAAGAAAAGTGAGAAAGGGAGAGGACAGGGCATGACGTACAAACAAACCTGCTTCAGTTTTAGTCAAATGTTCAAACTTGTCACCTTAAAAAGCAGCGAGGGAGCTGAATTTGCTTCCCATATTGAGAAACTAATCTCAATTCCACAAAAGGAATTCAGATGAAGGATGCAAATGTTTTACATAGTCTGCTTAAACATAACTCCCACTCCTCCAATGACAGGAGGCACAAAGCTTGCTTCCCTGTTGCTGGTGCATCTTTGCCACAGAAATGAGAGTTTTAAAAGCCACTGGCTCACAGAGGATTGGTAACTAGTGCCTTGATGCCACTCATGGGATCTGGACCCACATCTGGAATGGTGATCTACAACAGCTCTAAAAAATGCCGTTTTGTGCGTTATCTGACCTTACTTTTGGGATAGTGCGGGCACAAGGGGGTGTTCTAACCCTTTTCCTAACACCCCTTTCTTCAACTACCAACCTACAATTTCCTTCCTCATCTTCATTGCTATGGGCAATTTTGGTCAGAGGAGACAGACATGGGGGTATTGCTGTGGGATTCGGAAACTGTTTTGAGAGCAATGTCAAGTACCAGGTGTCCAGTGGTTTAGGGTTTCCTTGTTACCTTTTAACAGCTTTATTGGTCATCCCTTTGTAATGTAATCTAATTCATAAAAAAGTCTTTTGCCACAAGGTCCACACAAGACACTGTGGATATGGAAAGCAAACAATACCCTGATTTAGAGGCTAACTTAGACATGAGCCTGATCTATCACAAAGGTTAGGATACAAACCACAGGAGCACAACTGAAATGTAGGTTGTTTTGTTTTCATTTTTCTTAAAAGCTTTTAATTAGCATGTCTATTTCTGTAAAAATAGGGCTTCTTAAATATATACCAGTCCCTTCCCTCTCAACCCTGACTGTTTGGAAAGAGCTGTCCTTTACCAGAGGTGAACCTCCCACCACTCTCTGCTCTGTTCTCCTCTGACAGATTCCAGTGCTCTAGTACCTAGCAGCAAATTCTTTTGGGATGCACCATTCTAACTTCCTCGTGAGACTAGAAGGATATTTACTTCTTGCTCATGACAAAAAGACTAAGAGGAAAGTCATGATGACAGGCCAGCAGTAAAGAGATGTAGCTGTGAAGAAACTCATTACACTGTAGGGCATTGCAGCAGAGAGTCAAGCTGTGAGGGTTATATTATAGCCATAGCTGTGGTCAAGGTGACAATTGATGAGGATGGGAAAGCACTGTTCTAATACATGCACTCTCTCTCCCCTGCTTTTTGCCTACCAGTGCTTGGCTGTTGGCTGTCACTGTGTGCTGCCGAGTCCTTCTTTGCTTGTCCTTCCTCCTGCAAGTGTAACAGTGGCAACCTGGAAGTGGACTGTAGTGGCTTGGGCCTCTCCTCCATCCCCTCAGACATCCCCACAAACACCAGGACCTTCCTCTTTCTCAACAACAAACTCAGCATCCTGCCGGGAGCAGTGTTTTCCAACCTCTCTGCTCTCCAGAGGCTGGATCTATCCAACAACTTCTTGGACCAGCTCCCTCAGAACATCTTCAGTGACCTGGGGAACCTCACGGAGCTCCAGCTGAGGAACAACAGCATCCGGGCCTTAGACAAGGACCTGCTACAACACACGGCCCTGCTGCGCCAGCTGGATCTCTCCATCAATGGCCTGGCCCAGATACCCTCGGGCATCTTTGATGACCTGCCTGCTCTCCGCTCCCTCTCTCTCAGGTCCAATCGCCTGCAGAGCCTGGACAGGGTGACCTTCGAACCGCTAACTAGCCTGCAGCAGCTCCAAGTTGGGGATAACCCCTGGGAATGTGACTGCAACCTCCGAGACTTCAAGCACTGGATGGAGTGGTTCTCCTACCGAGGTAGGTTCTTGCACAACGGGGTCCAAGTGCAGAAGTGCAGGTCTTCCACGGAAAGGTAGACAAACATGGGTAGGGAAGAAACACGAGCAGATACATCTGGTAGGTCAGGCTGACCTGAATGTCAGATCTTAGCCAAGGAGCATGAGGACCATGCCACAATGCTAAGAGACAGTTTAGCACCACTGCACCTACATATAGCACCACTGCCACACCAAGAACTCCCCTGCAGCCCCAGATCTCCTATTTCCTTGTGTTGTTTCCATTCTGAAAGATTTCTTTTTTTTTCTCTTGGGAGAGAAATAACATAAAAATTTTAGGACTATGAGCTCCCCTCACCCTTTCTGCCTAAAGAGAAGAAATGCTTTTCATGCTTGAAAATAACCATCCCGTCCTCTTTCTTCAGCTGGAAGAACTAGAAGCTAGATTTGGCTGTAAAGAATCGGGTTTGCTTTCAACAAAAGACCCATAGGAAACAGTGCCACTTAGGAAAATACTGCAAGTAATATTGGGAAACCCAAACTAAAGCTCAAATTAGCAAGCCAGGCCCCACGTCAGACTGGCTATAAAATCATTTCAAACCGAGCAGCTCTTGGCAAGTTTGTTTTTCCAGCTTTTTCCTTGAGATATGGAAGGCTGGAAAAGTACATATCACTTAGCAGGACAGCTGATGGGATGACACGCTTTCAGGAGCTGCAACTCAGAGAAAGATGGCACATTATACAGGAATGATGATTGAAGGCCTGACCTTCTGTCACTGGAGCCAGTGAGTAGGAAAGGGTCTCAAATCATGCGGATAGCTGTCACATCTCTGCTGATCACAGCCATGCTGCAAAGAGATTATCTACACCTATGGCTACACTGCGGTCTGAAATATGCATTTGTATGAGCAGAATCAAATCGGCATATGAGTGCCACTTTCCTCTTCTTTTTTTCTTTTTGGTTCGTTTTGTTTCTTGACTCTCAAATCACAGAGTCAATGAAAAGCACACGGAGTTAATTTTGCTTTTTTTTCCCCTTACAAAGAAATTGCCCAAACTTGCTCAAGCATTTGTTTCAACATCTGTCATTATTTTCACAGAGGGGGGATGGATTAGTTGTTCAAAGATGGGTCTGCTGTTATTTGGAGAAGCTACAACCTGGTCCTATCTTTTTGCTTTAATTTCTCCTTTTCTAAAATGGTTCTGTTGACACTTATATAACTCACTAAACAGTATGAGGCTGATTTAATAGATTGTTTCAGAGGGCTTTCATGTCTTGGCCTGAAAGATGTCTATGAAGATATCATGCACCATGAGCTTTACTGTCAAATCCAACCTAGGCAGAAACACATAAGCCAGCTGCCATGGTTAAAACTGTTCCAGCTGTGGAGGGCTAAGGCACTCAAACTTAAACAGGGGAGATTTAGGTTAAATATAAGGAAGAAATTATTTACTATGAGGGTAGTGAGGCACTGGAACAGGTTGCCCAAGGAAGCTGTGTATGCCCCATTCCTGGAAGTGTCAAGTCCAGGCTGGACAGGGCCTTGAGCAACCTAGTCAAGTGGAAGGTGTCCCTGCCCATGGCAGGGAGTTGAAACTAGATGATCTTAAGGTCCTTTCCAATCCAAACCATTCTATGTAAAATGTCTCCAAATTAGGCAAAACAATCATTTTAAAGGATAACACATGTTCTCCTTCTTCCCAGTGCATGGAAGTGGAGCCATTCCTCCCTCCCTCCACCTTGGACAAGCACTGAGTATCTGGCAGGCTCTCGTGAATGCTCTCTCTACTCAGGAATGCATTCACACATGAGGGACTGGATTTTATGGCCCCACTGCTATAACAAAGCAGTTCCCCACTTGCTAATCACAATGCTGACTTCTGCAGGGCAAATACTTAGCAGATGTGAATAGAGCCATAGGAACTTAATCCACCTGAGGATCTAGCTCTGCTGTCACTGTATGGGATGAAGCTGTGGTTTACTCCTATTATCTCTATTTGGACAGGTGGCAAAATCGACCAGCTGGCGTGTACCCTGCCCAAGGAGCTGAAAGGGAAGGATATGCGAATGGTGCCCATGGAGATGTTTAACTACTGCTCCCAGCTGGATGATGAGAACAGCTCTACAGTGCTGGACAATACTGGCCCACCCTGCACTAAAGGAAGCCCAACTCCTTCCAAATCTAAATTGGGCCCAGACACAGAAGTGGAGCCCAGCGTGGGATGCCCTCAGAAACAGCGATATAGGCCTGTGAGCGTGCGTCGGGCTATTGGCACTGTGATCATTGCAGGGGTGGTTTGCGGCATTGTGTGCATCATGATGGTGGTGGCAGCTGCTTATGGTTGCATCTATGCCTCCCTTATGGCCAAGTACCACCGGGAGCTGAAGAAGAGGCAGCCACTCATGGGCGACACAGAAGGTGAACATGAAGAGCAGAAACAAATCTCTTCTGTGGCATGAAACTCTTCTAGGAAGGAAGGGACAGCAATGAACAAAGGTACCTGAGAGCAATCAAGCATGGGGTCCTCCCAAAATACATCTTCCCAGACAGACAGACAGACAGACTGTGCTATTGCTCCACTCACCCAAGTAGTGCAACATGCTTCTGGGGGGGCAGGGCACCTGGCTCAATTTCTGTTCATCTGCCCCAGGCCCATTTTGTGCCCTTTCTCCCTTGGGCCCT
Source organism: Cacatua alba (assembly GCA_024361745.1). Lineage (NCBI taxonomy): Eukaryota > Metazoa > Chordata > Aves > Psittaciformes > Cacatuidae > Cacatua > Cacatua alba. The sequence continues at coordinate 35,093 of JANEMJ010039381.1, read as the reverse complement.
CCCAGACAAATAAAGTAGAGTCAGACCTTGAGTGCTTGCTGTGCCTCATGACCCTGCACAGACCTTCCCTCACATGCCTGATGTGGCACCTTCTGGGAACCTGTGCGTACTCTCAGCTTCAGTCCTGAGTCATCCTATATTCTGTCAAGAGCTCTCTGCAAAAAGAGAGCAGCTCTGTGAAAGCTTCTGTGAGTAGCAGGACACCAAAAGTGTCCATGCCTTGCTGTTAGGGTCACTGCTGTTGTGTGACAGTAAGTTGCTGCTCACCCTACAAGTCAGCGCTGCCGAAAGCACATCAGAAACGAGAGAAGGTCCCTAGGGGCTGACAACAGTCAGGGGGAGATTTCCCTTCTCACTTTTAAAGGTGGAAAGATGCCTGTATCACTCTAACACACTGCCCGGGAGCACAGTGTCCCTCTTTTTACTCCTGGCCAAGTCCAAATCTGCGAGCTGACACACATATCATCTGCTGTAGGTACACAGATGCAGACCTGTCCTTCTGCACACACACACACTGACTCGCTCTGATCCCAACACATACACACAGTCGGCCCCAGCTCCAGACATCCAGGCACCCCACCTGTGCATGCAGAGCCACACATGTCCATGCTGATCTATCCTCTGTGCGCAGCCATGAATACATTCAGCCATTTTACTCTCACCATAACAGTGCATAGCATCTTCTGCTTCAGACAAAATACATGCACCCTGCCACTGAGGAGCTAACAGAAACATCTCAGCCATAATGCAGAGCCAGTGGAAATGGGCAGGATAGGATGGAGAGAAACAAAGTTATTAAGGTTACAGCATGAGTCTGTGGAAACAAGTACACAGCATGAAAAAAATATGGTGTGTTCTTGTTATCTATTTTATGTTTTCTATGATAAATGGAGACTGTAAGGATATGAAGCCTCCACTTGGAAATGTCTGATTGGTAGAGCAGAAGTGGGCCATCAGGAAAGAGTAAGGGAGGAGGTGGCTTACCAGCCTTGTAGTGTAAACTATGTTGAGGAGTAGCGTGAGCCTAAGGGAAGGTGGCTGGGGAAGAAAGCACACAACCCAAAAAAGGCAAGCATGGTGTATGGAGTAGGGTTATGTAGCTGGGGGACTGAAGAGAGGGGCATAATTCTGGAGGGTCTTGAAGTGAAGGCTGAAACCTGGACCACAGTATGACACAGGCGGGAGAGCCCAGGAAGGGTCCTGCATGGTCCAACACAGCCCACGTATGCTCCCCTCACCATCATGTCATCCACCGCTGCACATGAGTGTGCATACACACACAACTGCACACACCGCCACTGTCACATAGGGTGACTTCCCCCAACCAGATTCTAAAGCCCTCAGACTGCAGTGCCTCCAGTTAGTCTTAGCTCTTTCCAACCTGACAGGAAAAAAATAAAAAAAAGTGAGAGGGGAAAAAAAAACTCCATGAAAGGAACTCAACAGAAGGACTCATTTTGTATCACTGCAAGTGGGATAAAATGCTGTCTCCAGGGGAGAGCGCACATTGCCATGGTAACCTGCTCTAACCCATCACAGTGGGTATTCCTGAGCGAGGAAGATGACACCGGAGGTCGTGCATCCGCAGTGCCTGTGGATGGTGTGATCCCTGCCATCAGGAAACAAGCTGGCAGCCAGCCCAGCTTTGCAGGGTGTTTCACTAGCAACCTGTGTTCAGAGTCCAGCACACACTGCAGGTGGACGCTGCCAGGGCATCTCACCTCTTTCCCCTGCTCCAGCTGGATCCTGATGCCTTCGGACATCTCACAGCCCTCCTGCTCACTGCTGCTGGATCCCTGTGGAAATGATGCACACTGGCTCCTCACTCCCTTCTGATCCCAGACAGGCGGTCATACTGACCCATGGGCACACAGTGCCAAGTCTTTAATCAAAGCCTGGAGTGGCAAAATCCCTCCTGGCCTACCCAGGGCCACCAAAGGCAAGACGATAGGATGCTCTGGACTGTTTTAGCATGACTTCCCTTTGACACAAAGATGCATAGGACAGGGAAAGATGTTCTTCAGGAAGCAGAAGACCAGGCTGCCCTGAAAGAATGACTGGGAGAAGCAGTCCACCCACAAGTGTGCGCACACATTCTACCCCCACTTGCAGCACACTGCTTTTGGGGAAGAGGAGGAGGGGGGCTGGCAACATGTGAGGAGGAAGGACTCTTCCCCCATGCACTGTATAGCCACTCCAACCATCCCATCTGCTGCAACCGTAGCCCACTCTGAAGGGCAGAACTGGTGCACTGCAGACTCCATATGCGTGTTACTGCTGCTCCACATTCCCAGCAAGCCAGGACTAGATTCTGCCTGCTGGATCCAAACCTCTCCCCAGCCTCCCTTCTCAGGGGAACTTCTCCCTTTACCATACTGGACTCCGCAATCATACTTGAAATGGGACTTGAGTCAGAGCGGTATATTTATAGATCTATATTTTACTTGCATCAAATAATGGTGAAATATTGCACAAAACAAATGGGACCTGTGTGTGTGTGTGTGTAAGTGTGTGTGTGTGTGTGTGTGTGTGTGTGTGTGTGTGAGTGAGCAAGAGAGTGAAGGAGAGATTGTTTTTAAGTGGACAGACTAGAGGTAAAATTAATGGGAGTGAGGCAGAGGACAATGCAAGGGTTGGGGGACTGAAATCCTCTTTCCCTGCACCTTCCCTGTGACCTCCTCCTGCCCTGACCAATTTTTCTTTGTTGCTAATAATATTTTCTATATCTTGTGTTGTGGGGCTGATGGGGACCTTGCCCATCCTTTCCTTTTTTTTAAATTCATTTATAAGGCAGAAAGTCTGGATTCATCTCAACCCTAGAAAAGGGACTCCTATATTTAGAAACCCACCCAGGAAAGGAGAAGACAGGACAGGGGAGAAAAGAGGGCTGCTGAGAAACATGAAGGCTGGCTGCTATGGGGAGTCCCACTGGAAATCAAATACTATGCTTGGAAGGACAAGGACCTGTCCTCCTTCATGCACAGCAGGGTAACAGGATTCACTGGGAAAAGTCTTCTTTATAACACTATTTGCAAACAGGCTTTCACTCTGCTCCCTAGCACATCTGGAAAACAGGCTGCCTCAGTGAGACTGAGCTGCTGCACTGTCCAGAGGCACTCTAGGGAACACTCTAGGGAGCGTGGTAAGAAATTAAGCTCTCCTGTGGGATGCTGGATACAGAACAACACCCAGTGCTCCCTGTGAGCCGAGACAATGAGTTCCTCTGGTGTGTGGGGACTGGAGGTCCTGTGCTCTCTGCTGGTATGGCTAGGCATGGAGGAAATCCTCCTGAACGCACTCTTTGCTGCAGGCTGGTGTATCAATGCCACATGCAGGTACCTGCCCTCAGGAAATGGTCTTCTGGGGCTGGTAGGCTCAACACATGCCGGGGTGATGTAGGGGATGTCAGGGCCATCAGAAACACACTTTCTGCTCCCCCTGCTCTCCTTCCCCACACACCCACCTGTGGTACAAGCAGGCACATTTCTTGTAGGGAACAGATGGCACTTGTAATTCCTTTTTCTTTTCGTTACTGTTTGAGGGAGAGCAACAAGATTTTCTAAAATGATTGAATGGAGGTTTCTTTGGCATGAGACAGAACATTTTTAAAGGTATATTATATTTCTGGCTTGTTGTTACAGAAGAATAATAAAGAATGTATTTTCCTATGCTCTTTCTTGTTTAAATGAGATCTCTGATGGTAACTTCCCCTCTCACCCCTACCACCTGCAAAAGCAAACACTGCAGGGAATACAGCCAGCCAAATGAAAAAGCCCCTGAATTCCCACATATGTGTATGCTTGTCTGTACACAGTGCTTGAACTTGGAATGAATGTGCACATATCTACACACACACATATACTGTATCAGTGTGAGTCCTAGGCAAGCACCTATCAGTAGTTGAGGTGGGGCTATAGGACTAAATACACACTCAAGTCAAGGTGAGACCCTAGATCTAGAAACGCACACATACCCACAGTGCTCCAGGGACACAGCCAGACAAGGGTGATTGTGTAACAAGGATAAGATACTGTGGCAATCAGCTCATTACATAAAAGTAGAAAGGGCCAAATTAATCCCTAGGGTAAGAACGCAGAAGCCAATGGAGTTATATTCAGGTCAAATTTGATTCCAAAAGCATTTTTTTTTTAATTGGAGCATAATGTTCAATCAAACTTACAGTAACAAATAGTGAGCTATGGGCTCCTACATTTCCAGATTCCTGACCCTGCTGAGCAAGGTTATTTCGAAATGAATGGAAATTGCTATCTAATCCTATTGCACCCACAACTACACAAGCTGTCACTC
>JANEMJ010039381.1:0-30685 GCA_024361745.1 Cacatua alba | reverse complement strand
CTGAGCAAGGTTATTTCGAAATGAATGGAAATTGCTATCTAATCCTATTGCACCCACAACTACACAAGCTGTCACTCCTAGAGCTAAAAGAGTCTCTCCACCAGCTGTTCACTGGAGAGGTCTATCACACACAGCTAAGAAGTTTAAATTCCCCACTTCTCTACTTTCAGCACTAAGCATACACAATTCATCACATATTCTTCCTGCGAGAAAAAGCTCATCCTGAGGCATGTGGAACCACAAAAGATGTTAAACCCCACCACAAGCAAACCCTTGCGCCACCGTGCTCACACTCAGCTACCCTGTTATGCTCAGTCTGATCTTCAGAGGGAAACTGGGTGCAGAACCCAGTTACTCTTTATCCGATAACAACTGAGGCATCTGTTCTGCTGAAAAGGTATGTGCAGCAAGAGAATCATTATTATTGTTTAACAGTATGGTGTCTGTGACACATAGTTTAATCTAATTTTGCCATGTAGGTAGACGAGCGCACACAGATACTACTAAGCAGTTCATATAATACCAGAAATGTAGCGCAGAAAAACCCACACTGATCTGATGACCCTAGGTTTTTTCAGTTCATGAATTATCTGGGACCAGACTGTGATCTTCTGCCTGGTTATTATATTGGTTAAATTAAATTAAAGTTGGTTATTATAATTTGATTATTTGATATTGGCAAATGTATTTGCCCTTCACACCTATCTAGTTACACACACACATAACATCATATATAGAAACATGTAATTATGTATATGTATATATAATACATGTAAAATATATGAAATAGGATTCCTCCTCAGTATCTTGTTCATCAGCAGCTTGCTGTGCCGGCTTGAATGATGTTTGCTAACACTGATTGGAAGCACAGGTCAGAAGGTCAGTTTCTATCCTCTGGTTAGATGAGGGCAAGTCCTAGCATGGGATTTCTGGGGACCAAAAAGCCTTCCCTCTGAGAATAATGTGCAATACAGACAAAAGAATAAGCATTCCCTTATGAGTACAGTTACAGAATGTAGTGCAAGTGAATAAAGACTTCCTGTATCATTTAGGGAGCTCTCCACATCAGTAGTAGCCCTGGAAATCTGAGGACAAGGCAGCATCCTCACAGCTTTTTTCTCTGATTTAGAGGGTGGGGGAGAAGTAACTAATAGGGGCTAGATCTCTCCTTCTCACAGTGGTACTGTGTTGCAGCCAGGCAGAGGTCATGTGCAGCACACCTGGAGTCAAGGAGAAAAGCAAAGTGTGATGCTAAGAATAACTCTGCCTTGCATGGAGCTTCTGGGCCAGGACAACAATGTGCTGCTCTTTGCTCGGGGCACCAACTTGAGGTTTTGCCCTTCACATTTGCTTTTTCTGTGTTCTAACTTGGGAATAAACTTGTTTATTAGAGCAGCTGCAGAAAATCACCTTGCAAAGGGCACCAAATGAATGACAAATGCGGGTATTTCATTTGAGGAAATATGCTCAGACGATATTCAACCAGCTCTGCATAAAGCTCAAGGGAAATATCCAAAGTAACAATGCTTTGCATTTCTATAGTGCTTGCCTTTGGCAGCTCTCTGGGAGCTTGCAAACATTAATGAATTCACAGAGGCAGAGATTCAGAGAGTATGAAGGCCAGAAGGGACTTTAGATCATCGAGTCTGACCTCCTATGTATTTCACGCTACTTGGAAATTGTGCGGAAAAGAACCACAAACATTATTTGAGGGTGGCAGAAACTGCCTTGATGTGAAAGGCTTAAAGAGCTCAATCTGTTTAGCTTACGAAACAGAAAATAAAGAAGTTGTACCGTAGAAAGTCCAGCAGTGAGTGTGTACATGTAGCTAAGGTAAATCTTTCAGAAAGGCATTTACCTTTGATCTAAAAAACATTCAAGAGAGGAAAACCTCCCATTTTCCCTTGGTACCTTACTATAATACCTATTCATGCTATTAGCATTCATGCTTAATATCTCATTTGAATCTGTTTGGTTTCCTGTCACAGGTTTTTGTTGTGTTTCTCTCTCCTGGATTAAAAAACCCTAAACATTCAGTAACCAGCATCTCTCCCTATGAAGGTACTTTATATTCTAATCAAATAATTGCTCAGTCTTCTTTTTGGTAAGATAAGCAGATTGAGTTCATTAAGCCTTTACATTTCCTCCCCTCTGTAACAACACTGTAGTCTTTTGCTACACTATTTCCAGTTTTTCCTCCCCCTTTTACAAGTATGCTCCTCATCCAGCAAAATCTGTGGTCTGTATTGTAGATACTACCTGACTATTGCCATGCAACAGTAAATATCACCTTTCCTACTTCTCCCCACCAAACAATGTCTCACAGCACACTCTCTAAGCTGTGTGAACACAGTTCCTACTTTAAAGATGAAGGGATATGGAAACCCTAGGGCAAAACCCTAACAAGAAATTTTATCATCAAGATCATGGGAAACTGGTTCTGATCCCACTTATAACCCCCTTTATAGTAGTATAAATTCACGGGATTTTAAACAAGAGTCTTATGCAATTCTAGGCAAGAGAAAAATCTAGCCGTTTAACTAAACTGGTGGTCCCTTTCTAGCAGTCCCCACTTTCTCATCAACTCATGGTATCATATGATTATCTTTCACATCTCTCCCACTGGACATGAAGGTTTTAGGTTTCCCAATAATTCCTCCTCTCTCTCCCTCATTTTCATCCTCTTGTGACTGATCATCCCCTTTTCAGCCACTGCCTCTGACCAGCTGCTTTTCAGATTCTGCCTTCTCTGATCTCCACAACTGTCACTTCTCAGCTGCCACAAACCACACCAACCCCCACATCCCCATCTGCTTTTTAAAGGCTTGTTATCATAAGCAGGGGCTTCTCCACTCACTCTTCTTTACTTTGCAAAACCCAAATCAATCAAGTAAACCCACCATGCTGTCAAAGGGTGGGAGAGGGGTTTAGGTCAACCCTAACTTCTGGCCTCCCAGGTGTTGTGCTGGGGCTTTCAGCTGCATTAACACATGTATTTTTATTCAGTCCTGATTAAATCATGGAGTGTGTGAATTAGATAGTAAAAAGGCCCAGCCTTGTACCCAAAAGGAGTGCTGCAGTGAACAGGGATTGCCCTGAGTGACAGCCCCACAGCTTGCTTGCTTGCTTGCTGGTAATTGTACCATGGCATCGTGAGACAAAAGACTTCAGCTGTTTCCTGGTGAGGGAGAAGGGACTGCAGGCTAGCAAAGTCTCATCCCTTTCTATTCAAGGCACCACCACCTTCTTACAGACTTAACTCCAGCTTAAACCCATTTGTATTTTTACCTCAGATTCTGGCTGAAGCTGCATTATCCTAACAGCTAGAAACTCTCTTCTAGTTTTCCACCCTAAATATTTTCATGGCCTATCTATACTGCACTGTTTTCATGCAAGCCATGTGATTTAGTATAAATGTTTCCTCCAATATGCATTTACAGCATCTATATTACAGCAATCTTATCTGCTTCAGCCCTGGTTGCATGTGGTTAAGCAAGCTGGGTTCTCCCAGGCTCCTCTCATCAAGTCAGGCTTTCTTTTCCTCTCATCATCCTTTCGTCCTGTCTGTACCTGTCTCAGCCTATATTCCTTTGGCCAAAACTGTAACACAAACTAGAGGGGATGTATCACAGGGCTCTGCGTAGGAGCACCAATGCATCCCCATCCCCACTGGGAACACCTCTCCAGGTACATTCTAGGGCAATGTTTGCTTCAACCACAACTGCATTACACTATCACTCGCCATCATCCTACCATCACTTAATATAGAAGCATTTTTCTTCTGAGCTTTCTCAGGGTACGTCTGCCACAGAGTCTACCCGTCTGCCTTTTGGCAAAGGCCTCAGAACAGAACATGGCAGACAACAACAGCTCCCTGAATTTTATACGGGCATCAGGAGAGGGGGCAATACAGCCTACACTGAGGATCATATTGAGACTTGGCAAAATGGGCCAAACAGTTCCCAGAAAAGGGCTGTCTTTAGCTGTGCTTGCTGTGCTCTCTGCCAGATCTCACAGGGTTACCAGCTTAGAGGAGATTTCTAATATTAGTTCTCTAGCATATGACCTTGTCTGTCGTACTACTGAAATTCATTTTGTTTCTGGTACTCCTGCCAAGGTCAATTAAGGCTTTTTCTACAATATCCTGCTCCTTCCCTGTACTAGCAATGCCTTCTAGTGTTGAATCATCAGGACACTTCCTCACCACCTGTTGCTGTCTGAGTCAGAGTCTCAGGTTCATGTTAGCAAAGGCTAATCCCATGGGTAACCACGGGGGAGTGCTACAAGTAACCTTTTGCTAGACTTTGATAAGCGATCTTGCTGCTTTCATCTTCCCAGACTGACTTCTACCTCCCTGCTCTTTGCAACTCCTCTGCCTTTCCTGATCTAGTCCAGTTTAACTGACTGTTTCTTAAGTGGAACTGCAACAAGTGCTTTACTGAAATACAGAGATCAGACCTCTGAAATTTCTTTTGCCTTCCAGGAAAACAATCATCTGAAAGAAAGCTATTGGGTTAGTCTGGTAGGATCCAGCACTGATAAAGTCATATTGCCTGACTCCCTTTTCCCCTAAATGCTTGGTAATAATTATGCTTTCCTTCAAGATCTCTTCTAAAGTGCTACAAACATTACAGAGGTTACACTTAGAGGTCTGAGACTGACCAACTTATTTCTCCCCCTTCCTTGGTTTTAAACTGCTGAGTTTTCACTTTTCCAGACTGCATGGAGTCACCACTGTGGGTAGAGTTAAAAAAAATCACTTGCTATAAGCCTGTGTTTCCACATGCCAGCTCTCCCAAGGCTGGAGAGCACCCAGGCCCAGCACCATGCACTAAGCAGCTTATGCTGCTTATTCCCAGTAGTCAGCTTGTTTCTTTCCCCAAGGACGATATTGCTGTCCTTATCAATAACTTGGGCACAGAGTCCTCTTTGGTTTTGGCTTAGACTACAGACTCCTTGATCTCAGCTTCACTCTTACTGCCCAGAAGTGGCCCCACTTCTCATTATCATTTTTTTTTTCAAATAGCTGAAGAATCTTTTGCTGTTTGTTTTAATCTCCTTTGCAAGGTTTAACTCAGCTTGATTTGTAAGCAAGCCTGACTTTATCCCTACATTTCCTGACCTCTAAGACGCAGCTTTCTTTGCTGTCTGTTCTTTTTCCATTCCACGTAGGCTCTCCGCAGAAAAAGCTTAAGCAACCTAAGCAGTTGCCTGTGGTGGGAGACAGATGGAGGGCAACAGAATCAGGCGCTGCCATTTACTGAATCCTCCCAGAAATGTGGGCTCCACAGTCCCTGAAAGTTGAACTGCTCTCTCCTCACACTCCAGGCTTTGCACTGCTGCCTGTGAAAGCAGTTCCAAGAGCCAGCAGCAAACCACCCCTTTGCACACCCTGGGCAGCAGAGTAGCCCACACCTTGCCTACCTCCTGCACTCACAACATCTCTTCCCTGTCTTCCAACTGCCTTGGGAAAGCCTGGCACTTCCCAGGGCTTCCAGACAAGGGCTCCCAGCCAAGCTCCCCCGCCAGCAGAAGCAGGACAACTATCTTCCACTGTCTCCTTTCCTCCCACACCCTCTCTGTGCCTCACCATCCAACACTGGGTCCATACCCACTGCAAACCACCCTGCATTCAGCACCTCCACAGCCCATGGTGAGCCTTGAAGATTTGCAGATAGCCCTCATACAGCACAAGGATAGGGAGAGAAAAAAGAGAATGGCTATCAGTACAGCCTCTGCACAGTACAGGTGGTGAGAGCACAGTGTAAGAGCTCCAGGGAGGAAGAAGAAATAGTTCTGGGGCTATTAATATGATAAAGCTCTAAGCAAACTGGTCTGGCCTCATAGCTGACCCTGCTTTGAGCAGAAGGGTGACTAAAGACCTCCTGAGATGCATTTCAACTGGAATTATCCTATGGTCCTATGAGTGGGGCTTCTGTGTCCCAGTGAGGGAAAGCAAGAGAAGAAAAAGGAGGTCTTGTGAGGTGAAAGAGCTCGCAGTAGCAGTCCCATTAAGCAGCCTTATAATGGGGAGATTTGTGCCTTAGGTGGATAAGTAGGGCAGGAAAAGAGGAACTCTGGAAGGAAACAGGCTGAGTTTAGTGGTAAAAGGAATGTGTCTTAGGAGTAGACTGAAGTTGTCCTCAGATCTGCTAAGTTTCTGTGGTTCTCTTCCTGCAAAACTTGTCTGCTTGTGCCTTGGCTAATTTAATCCAAACCATCTCACAAGACATTTCCTATAACCTCTTCTGCTGTAATGTTTACTATCTTCATCCCTACATCTACAAACTGCTTCTGTGATCCCTTTCAGCATCTTCTCACATGACTTTGCTCCTCTGCTGAACTACAGGTCTTAATGCAGCTCATGCCATCAGTTATACCTGCGCTAAGGCTATGGTCCTTGCACGGACAACACCACTTTACTCCACGTACTTCAGATGCATAAATGTGGGCTGTTGTAGGGGAAGAGGTGCGAGCAAGGTAATGTACTGGCCTTGCATTCACACAGAGCTTTAAGTTTGCACCCTACTTGGTCAGAGGTGCTAATGCCACTTGCTTGGCAGTCTGAGGATCTTCACACAGCTCCAAATAGAAGGTCCTGGCTTGCTTGTCAGTGCCCATGGATACTCAGTGCATACTGACAGACCCTACACACTGGGTACACTTTCATGTCCACGGGATTTTCTCATGTACATACTGGCATGCACACACAGAAAACACGTGTAAGTGTGTAGCCCTACCACAGACATGAGTAAGTACAAATCACTCTGTGGGTATACGCACCTGTGCACACCCTTAGTTACACACATAGACAGGTATCACAGCCACACAACACACTGCAGAGAAACTGTTTGTGTATGCAAATATACACATGTATGCACAAATCCCCTCACACATTGGGCAGCTACACATACTCTACATCCCCAGTGTGCTCCCACAGGCCCATGTGGCAGAGATACAGGTCCCTGCTGGTGCTGGCTAGGTAGGAGTTAATGCAAGAAAGGCTGGGAAAGAAATTAAAAGCAAATAAAAACAAAGTTGAAAGCCCAGCACACGATTCTTCTCCTATCACATCTGTGAATCCTGGAGCGCAAGAGTAATTGTCTGCAATGAGTCAGACCAAAAGGCAGAAGGAAATGGTTGCTATGGCAACCCGCACACTGCTCTAATTCAGCTCAGAATTAAAATGATATCAAATAATTTGCAAGCAAAGAGAACATGGCAAAGGCGCCGGGTGCCAATCTAAAAAATCCAGCTATATGCAAGTGTCTCCTGAGCCAGAGTCAAGGGCTCTCTTCCCTCCAAGAGTGACAGCCACAGCAATAGGAGGAGCTACACAGGCAGCACTGATGGTTAACCTTAGGCTAGAAGATTTCTGCTACACACAGGCAAGAACAGGCTCCTGGGCTGGAGCTCCAGCCTGGAGCAGGCTCCAGGACTGGGGATGTCCTGAGGGATGCCTCAGCAGACCCCATAAGAGAAACCCTATTGCTCACAAGTTGTTTTGGTGTCCTCATTGTGGGAATTCCCTGAAAGGGCTGGGGAGGGCAGGGTCTGGGCACAGGCACCCACCCACAGTGGGGGCATTTGCTTTGTGCTGGGTGAGGCACTGCCCGCATGGGCTGAAGGAAGGAGAGCTGATTCACTTGATGTTTTCTTCCCTGGTAAGTGATGCAATGTACAAACTCTGGCATTCAGCTGAGACTAGAAGGAAATATTTATTCTGCAGAATTGGCTATTTTCTTCGCTTTTCACCCAGCCAAGGGCTTATTCCAAGGCAAGAGGTAATGTCCACACACAGAGGTAGGAGGCACAATCCTCATGCTGAAGATCTTACAGCTTCTGCAGACAGCAGATACACCGTGGAAGAAAAGGAAATGGTGATGTCCAGCCAGGGTGGGCAGAATGTTATGGAAGATGTCTCACATACTTATTTTTAGCATTCTTCTGAGGATAAAAGAAATGTATTTTACCCCCTTGTCACTAGTTACTGTCCATGCATGGAAACATCTATATGGAATTTTGCAGGCAGATGCCTGCTGTTTCTGCCTGTTCTGACCTGGCTGGAGGATAACCAACTCTGAACAGGGAACCATGTAGCCTCAGCACTGACAAGCAAACGTTGGCGAATGGCAGAGTTTGTAAGATCAGAGCCAGATCCAAACAAGGCAACTACCTCACTTTAATCTGGTTCATAGAACAGCTTGTTTCTGCCCCAGAAACACCCCCAAAAAGCAGCCTTTATGCTTACAGGTCTCCCCTCCAAGGCTTGGTATGCAAAGTAGAATGCAATGGATGGCAGGCAGGCAGATGGATGGATGGATGAAGGATGCAAGAGACACTGATTTTGGCACACCAACAGCACTGTGTAATGTTGATACCGTGGCCCATGGAGTATTGGCTCAACCTGTGGGCCAGCCAAATGTGTACTGACTGATAACAGCCTCCAGACAGATGTTCTGAGAAGTGGAGAAGGCACAGCTCCCGTTAGTACTAAAATCATCAGCATTTCTGGACTGCAGATGGGAATGGCATCAGGCAGAAACCACACATAGCGTTTCTACCTGTGCTACCACTGGATGCTGGGGAGACCATCATTTCCATAAAGGCACCCAGTGATGCCTCAGGAGCTCACTGGGTCAACACTGGCACAAACCTCTAGCATTAAAAGGACAGCATTCCTTCTAAATACTGCAGCACACATTCAAGAGATCAGCTGCTCTCGGGTTTTGTATGGGTAAAAATAAGCTGGTTTCTGAGCCAGCCTAGTGAAATCAATTTAATTCTCCAGCTTGGATGCAGCTATTTCCATGTAAAAGGTGCTTATGCTATTGTATCTTATCTCCATGCATTTCAGCAGCTCCGACAGGTGCAACTGTCATTTTCTAGAGAGAAGGTTGAAATGTTTTATCCACCCAAACAACAAAACTTCAGGAATACAGAATTGCATGTAGATTAGTTTGAAAAGCTGCCACAGCAACGGAACTGCTGAAAAAGCCAACTGCACTTCCTCTCCCTTCTTATTGGTAACAGACAGCAGGTAGCCCAAACTGGGGACCAAGGAAGAGGATGGAGAGATGTCAAGCTGGCCAGTAGTTATTTTTCAAATGAAGAGCTTCTGTTGGACTGATAGAGGCTGGATTTTAACCAGTGGCATAATGGCAAAATTACTTCCCATTATTTATTTTTCAGACTGGTTGATTTCAAATACTTTTGACAAAAATCTAAGCTTTTTAAAAAATCTGCTCCTGCAGCGAGTACAGAGCTCTTCTGAAAATGCTGACCTTAATAATGTAAAACAGAGACAATATTTCTCTTCTCTCATCCTTGATTGAGCTTGCCGAGCACTCTTCCCAAATACATCTCTGTATGCTGTTGGTGTCATGGGATAACAATTTCATTGTGATCCAATCACTGCAGGTAAGAACTAACAGTAACTTTCAATATAAACAGAGAAGAAAGGTACTGTATAAAATAAACCTGCATTTCCTAAGGACCCATTTGTACTGGTTTTTATTGGGCAATGCAGAGCCTGTGCTTTCCCCATGGTTTGCTGGTGTCGGCTGTTTCCCATCCCTAAGACATGAAAACCATGGCAAGAAACTTAATGGAAAGAAACCCCTACCTGCCCCAGTTGGGACTGGCAGACAGCTGACACCATGTAAGCTGAGCAACAAGAAGGTCAGGCAATGAAAGAGATGTCATACACAGCCCAAAGTGACAGCTAAACTCCTGCGCAGATTCCAGCGGTTTCACTGGGGCTTTAAATCACTAAAAGCTTCTGTCAGCAGCTACATGTGATTTCTGCCTCACACCCTGAGGACCAGGGAGCCCCAGGCTTCTGACTCACGGGAGGCAGCTGATGACAGTGCTATCTGGGGCAGGACTTGGCTTGGGGAGAGGGCCATCACAATTCCTTATTTTTCACTTCCAACAAAGTTAGTGTGCGTGAAACATACTGGACTGACATCCCGGGAGAATAGCTGCCTTCTAATTAATTATAATTAGTCATCCAGGCATTACTTAATGTTTGCATAGTGCTTTGAAGTGCCAAAGCACAATATAGCAAGAGATATTATTGATTTAAAGAAACAGGTACAGCCAAGCCAGGGGTAGGCTTGCCTGCGTGTTTTCCCACCAAAGAGCTTACACCACCAACTCAGCTTACAAAAGCAGACCCTGCCTTGGCTCCCCCATGTCCACCAAGAGACCTGCAGGTACCTTGAACCCTTTGTGCATCCCCCTTTTGCCGGAGGTACAGGGGCTTGGCCCACAGGGGAAGGACAGGGATGAGTGAAAGGGAGAAAGGGTAGGGCAGGGCAGGGCAGAGGACACTGGTTTTCCCTCCTGAATTTGGCCACCCCCCTACACATCCTTATGTGAAGCAACATCTCTAACAGTGAGAGAAGCATCTTGGACTCCCCCCAGACTCATTCTGGGATTCCCTATTGAGCTAAGCCAGACCAAAATTGGAGGAAAGAGGCTCTTGTACTCCCACCCCATCCCTGCTCTCAGCCCTCCAGTGTGGTTGTTCTCTAATCCAAGCTGACTGTTCCCTCACTCCCTGACAGCATCAGGCCTGTGTCATCTTCCTGGACATTTGATTTTACCAGTTTGCCTTTCTCTGTCTTGGCTGGGGACTGCCGTTCAGCTGCCAGAAGTAAAGGGGCCCAATGCTCCCTGTCACTGGCATTTTTCCCATGGGGGCACTGGGGGTGCTCCCTCCCCACAGGCATGTCTGTAAATCCTAGAGCTGAGTTTTTCACTGCATGCATAGTGAACACTTCAGAGTGCTCACAAATCCCCCCCCCAAGCACTGTCAAGTCAAGCAAGTGACAGTAACAATCAGTGGCAGAATGACAGGCCAGTTCATACCACTTGCACTTTTATAGGGGCACTTAAAAAGTCTCTGTTGCTCCCCTTTGACAGAACTGTGACTGTATTTATTCAGAAACTACAAGGCTACCAAGATATGTGGCTTTCTGAGAACCTGTGCTACCAAACTACTGGCAGTATCCTAGCTCTAAATGAACATGATATCAATCCCACTGAGGGCTGATGCCATCAGAATAACAATAACAACAATCTGCATCCCATTCTGCTCTGATTGCTTCTTGCTGTGTCTCCTCTCACTCCTCTTGCTCCACCTCTCTTCTGTACTCAGGATGGTATTGCAGCACTCCCCAGAACCATTTGTGCTGTAGCCTTTGCTGTGAAGTACCCTAGAATCAGGTCCTAGCCACTCAGGATTGCTTATGTTAGTGTGAGGGGAGATGAAGACACCCTTCTCTCAAAGCTGCTATCCTCAAGATCAAACAGTATTGTAACAGGTAGTGTGACCTACACTTATTATTACCTATTTCTTTTTTTTTGGTCTTTTAAATAACTCTTGGTATAAAAGATTCAGATGGTTAACCTAGTGACTACTGGAAACAAAGAAAAGGTAATACATAGTAATTTTTTGCTCCCTAAACCACCAAAACGAGGGTGTAAACTTACACCCAAAACAGCAGATGGGAAATACCTTGGCAAACACTTGTAGTCCCATGAAGTCAATGGGGCTACAGCTGTGAGCCCAAAGGACTTGGACCTTTTGGGAGAAATTATTTCCCTCAGTGCTGTCATGCAGCCCATTCTTTGGATGAAATATGGGCAGTTTTCATCAATGCATAAGAAATGGGCAATGAAGAACACCCAGCTATATGTACCATGTGTGAAAGTAAGCAAAGATGCTTACGGTCAGCATGCTTAATGTGCCTGCTAGTAACAGGGACTGTGGTACCTTTAAGGAATGAAAGCAATTGAGAATTCATTTCTATGTCTCAACTTCTGTGGTTACCAGTGAGGAAAATAGTTTATTCTGAATCATTCCTACAAACGACACAATTTTTGCCTTATTGTTTTGACATGATTCCTTTCCCTATCCTCTGCTCTTTCTCTGCCCTCCTCTTCCCTCTGCAGAGGATCCTGCCCCTTCACAGCATGTCCACACAGACAGTCAATTCAGTATTCAGCATAACTGAGTGGGTGGAAATCTCCCCAGGGTTTGTGAAAACCACTGCTGACAGAAGAGAAATGGCTCTATCACGGGCAGACCCTCCTGCCACTTGTCCAACAATAAAAACAACCTCAAAAAAACAAAACAAAACAAAAAAAAGCTTTTCATGCTTAGAAAAATGCTCCAAATGCTCCAGTGCTGCAGAAACCCTTCGTACAGTTTCAATGCTATTTCATTCTCTGCTGGGTATACTCATAATAGTGCCAGCCAGTATCAGTTTTGAGAGCAGTTACATGACCCAAGCACCTACTGAACATGAACTTTACTGAAACCATTTCTATTTCACAGGGACAGACTTCATAATGATTTTCTGGATTTGGGCTTGAAATGGTGGTTTATTAGTGAAAAGTGCTATTTCATAACACCCCTCCTTCAGCTTGTAAGTACTTTCTCAATGCCCACATGATACTTTTAGATGTAAGGAAGAAGTTCGTTACTGTGAGGGTGGTGAGGCACTGGAATGGGTTCCCAAGGAAGCTGTGAATGCTCCATCCCTGTTGGTGTTCAAGGCCAGGTTGGACAGAGATTTGGGTGACGTGGTTTAGTGTGAGGTGTCCCTGCCCATGGCAGGAGGGTTGGAACTTGATGATCTTAAGGTCCTTTCCAACTCTAACTATTCTATGATTCTATACTTTAAGAGTACCACTCCCAACTGGAACTTACTTTAAGACTAGAAGGTAAGGAACACTTGCTTCATCAATTAAACTGACATAGTTTTACTGTAGTACTAAGGACCAGTAATTGTACCCTACCCAGCCTAGGAAGAGCAATAGCTGACTCTCTGATCTGAAGATATCTGCTATATGACCTTCTCTCCACTAGGTACTCGTATAACAATTGCTTCACAAGTAGCTTTGCTTCTTGGCAAGTTTTTAGTGATAATTACTCCATTATGTGTTCATCAACTTCTTCCCTTAATCAGTGCTTCCACTTCTAAACCAAATTCCACTGAGCTACATCTTCTCTTACCCAATACTCCTACACAGAGCATTTAAGTTGGATACGATGCCAGCATTACTGATTAAAAACGTTTCATTAAATGGCTGCTCTCTTTCATTTCTGAGTTTACTGTACTTCCGTAAAGGCGGAAGCAATTGCTGCAGAAAATGGTAAGGCTTCAAAAGCTTTGGAGTTCTGCTGAAGTAACGTGGTTTATGAATTTTCCAAAAGGAGACACAGAATCTAGTGAAGGTCTGCCAAAAGGGGTTTAAAGCTCATCTACAAAAATAAATTGGCAATCTATATGTCTGAGCTGGAAGTCTAGCAACAAACCCATTCCACCAGCAGAAGTTATTTTTCAGCTGAGATAACGATGGAGATGCATGAACACGCTGTTCTTCCAAAACCAAAGTGTCTCCTGCAAACATCCATGCAGATTTTGAACTTCTCAGCCTATTCATGCTCCAGAGAAACAGTCTCGGTCCACAAATTCACCAGCATTGAAGATGGTAAGCTTCCATTCAAACAGCCAATTTCTCTTCCAAAAGTCTATCAGCTATTCAGTACCTGTTCCAGTATTCTCTGTTTAGCCTAGTTTTCAGCATCACAAACTATTGTGGCTCCCGTCATTTCCCTTGAGTGACAAGCTAACAATCAGCTCCCAGCTCCCACTCTCAATAAAAGATATAAACATTTCATTCAAGATAAAAAGAGAAACCAGAATGTCCTACCTGCAGCGATACCCATCTTCCCATCCACAGACACAGACACAGCCGTGCTCACTGTCACCACTTTTGGCAGGCCACTTCCCTCTGTCAAGACACAAATACAGCAGGCTTGGTTAGCTTACCACCACAGAGGAGTAAAACACAGCAGGTTCAGCTTGCTCACACATTTTCACACCCAGGACAGTGTGCACATATGCCTCAACCCTGAAACACCCAAGAAGTTGGAGGCCTGCATCTTTCAAGACACAAGTGGCTATGAGTAGATACTTTTTTTCTTGTAGGTAAGGTCCCATGATAAAAGTAGCACCCTCTCAGCATAAAAAGGGACTGGCCTCCTCAATTTTAGGCATGTAGAGCTGCTTTTAGGCCAGAAAACTGCTGTGCTTCATGCACCAGCTAAACTTTGTAGACAGAGGAGAAGTGGGATAGGTAATTCTGACATTGACTCTTGCACTCTGTTACCCAAGCCATACCAGTACTACAAACTGGAGGAACAGGCACAGCACTTCCAGGTACTTTCCAGGGCGTGCTCCATTTTAGAAACAAAGTCTTCTGGGACTTCGCTGCCATAACTCTGTTATGCCCCAGGGTCTCCTGGTTATCCTTTAGCTGCTGCTTTAAGCATCCTGTAGGTCCTGTGTCACATCTGCCAGGCCTGCGCAGATCTCTTGGCTTCCACAGGGCATTTAAAATAGCATGGCTGGATAGGTTTAAGCAACTGAACCTCATCTCCCTTCTCTTTGTCAGTGCAGTTGTTTCAGCCTGCAATTGTCTATGTGACAGATTCCATTTATGCATTTTCTTAAAGTGATTAGATTAGCTTCAGTTGGGGCACCTCTTTTGGAACTGCCAGGGGACACTCTGAAGGTCAGCATGATCGATTTAGCCTGCAACTGATTCCTTACTCGTGTACTGAATGGAAATCTCTTGCTCAGACAGATGGGTCAGGGATTCTTTCCATCCCAAGAGCTCCAGCATTTGTTTCTGCTTCCCATTTCTGCCTTCATCATTCTAGGTGGTACCCAGTGTGTCCAGAGCACAATTCAGTGTCTGCCATACTTTAGCCTGGAGTCTCTCATTGTTTTTTAGACTGAAGCCAGATTAACTTGCCCAAGGATGTCAGAAACAGTAAAGCCCTTGTGAAACAAATACCCAGCCAACTTATGCTCACATGCCTTGAGCCTGATTCTGCCTTTATGGTGAACCCCAAATGTCTTGCTCTTCCTAGGATGAGATAAAGAAGCAAAATACACTTAGCATCTCTAGAAAAACAAACAAACAAACAAACAAACAAACCAACCCAAAATAACAAACCACCCAACACATGACAGATATGGGCTGTGAGAACAGCCGACTTGTAGAGCTTCCCCTGCTGTATTCTTCCCTGTGGGACTTTTGGACACTAGAAGGAAGTGCCCTCAATAAATTATTCTGATGATCTGCAGTCATTCCCTGCCGGTTTCCTCCCCAGTGGGGAGGTCTTCGAGCTCTTCCCTTTTATGTAATAAGAAGTGCATCTGTCATGAAAACCCTTTGTCATGGGGTGGAGGGTGCATGTAGAAAGCATGAAAAGGGAATTTCAGCATCTGTTCATCAGGAACTTACTAAGAAACTGGGTGGTCAAATGGTGGGACACCCCTGCCCCTTTGGATGTCAAGGGAGCACCTGGAATCTGCTCTGACACTGCAGCACTGTGTCTCAGAAGCACTGAGTAGTATTTTCTGGCTCTTCCCAGGCATACTGTGTGGACTCATGGATCATTGTCTCCTAAGCCTAGCTGCTCATCTCTAAAGAGCCTAATCTCCCTTACAGTTTAGAACTTCAGGTCTTCAGGGCCAAGTACTACTTCTTACAATGTGCCTGTAGGGTATCCATGTGAATGGGGTCCTGGACTTGATTGAAGTTTCTAACAAATAGCCACATAATACAAAAAACAGTGGCAGCTGCTTGTCTTTCGTCTTTATTAATGGAAAACTACCAATGACTTCTAAGAAAGCTGCATCAAGCCACAACTCTAGTGTTTGGCCAGCAGTGATTACTGTGACCTGGGTGATGGCTGTCCTAGGAAGCCCCAAATGATGTCACTGCCTGGTTTTCTAACCCACGCTCTATTCCAAAGAGCAAACGCTTTTGCATGCAGGAGAGTAAAAGGTCCTGCCATGCCTCCCCCTCTCTCCACAGTTGCCTTTTAAGTGAGATGCAAGGGTGCTGGGCAGAGAAGAGGCTTTCATTGAAGGTTTCAAGTATTCTCTTTCCATTCCCCCTCCTTTTACATCCTGGTTCATCTCTTGCCTCCAAGTCTGGTTTTCTCTTCTTTGCTACTTGCTTTCCCACCCACTAGCCTCCCACCACTGCGCCACAAAAAGCTTTAGCAGCTAAAGTGCTGAGCTCTGTGACAGAGATGGAGAACTAGAGGCCAGGAAGGAGCACAGAGGGGACTTCTGCCTTCTGTGTAGGAGCCTCACATTAGGCTTTGTTTTGATTGATTCTTCTAGGCTTTTCTGCTCTCTTCCAGCCTTTGAAGAAGCCCTTCCTGAGAAGAAGCTATGGAAGAGCCTCCCTACCTTCCACTCCACCATCTTCCAAAACAAACCCATCCTTTCCCATCATGGAAAGTGGTGACAGAAAAAATGTTGCTCTCTAAACTTATACTGCCTGACTAAGTGCTCGCTGATCCCTCATTAGTCCCAGCTGTTACTGTCACGCAGTATGCCTGATGTTCCCTCCAGGGCATGCTCACACCTATATGTCTCAACCCTTATTTTCTCATGGTTCATGTGTTCTCCCACTTCCCACCTGCCTAAATCCATTGGTCTACCATGTCCTTGCACTTCCACGTGTCCTTCAGCTCCTCTGCAACCTTCATGTTATGCAGCCCTGACTGCCTTCTGTGCAGCTTGTAGCTTTCTCTTTCTGCTGTGTCAGTATCTTGGCCATGCCCCCTCTGCCTCTATGCTGGTGCAAAGGCAATGCCAAAAGTCAGGTCTCAGCGTTTCCCACTAGGCAGGAGGCAGCAATAAAGGGATTGGGGCAAACATGGTATGGGAAAAAGGATGTGAAATGCTTTCTCTTCCCCTCTCCTCTTCAGGCTGGGATTACCTGAATCATCTTCTGAGACAATGCTGTAGATGAAGCTCCCGGGGGGATGCTCAGCTGCCCGCCGGTACCACAGAGGGAAGTGGTCCATGGTGAAGATACTTTCCTTATCCTTCTGTGTCAAGAATTTCCTGCCGAGAGAAAACCCAAGGCGGCCGTTGTGCACGGCGTGAAAGAGCTGGGCAGCCCTGCTTGGGGCAATGCAGCCGGACCCCTGCGGCTGGGCACAACACCTGCAGCCCATCGCCTGGGGCTTCCCCTGCCGCGGAGGGACCCCCAGGGGATCGAAACACGCCACGTGGAGCACCCCTCGCCCCGGGGACACCGGGGCAGTCGGCGAGGCCTCCGGGGCTACTGAAACCCGTGCCTCGCACCCCCCGGCAGGCGTAGGTCAGCGACCGACCTCCGGGACGGGCCCGTTCGGCAGCCGGGCCGGGCCGCTGACAGCTACACCAGCGGCCACTGTCCGGCGGCGCCCCCCTCCCCGCTGCCGCCGCTCCTCTGCCGGCCGCCCGCCAGGTGCCGCTGTTGCCCCGGCCGAGGTCCTCGGAACCTTGGCCAGCGGCGGCCCCAAGGGCGTGCGAGAGGAGGCCGAGGACCGGCAGCGTCCCGGCGGCGGCAGGGCGGTGGGTGGGTTCCACGACTTTCCGCGGCCTGTGGGGTTTAGTGCCGGCGGGGAGAGAAGACGTCCGCCTGCCCCGCGGGAGGCCTGGCAGGTTATTCGCAAGGGGCAAGGGGCGGGGCAGGGCCGGGAGGGGGAAAGGCGACAGGTAGGAGCCGTGGTGATGGAAGGCTGGCGCGTGGCTAGTTACTGCAGGCGAATGGGGAGCAGATGAGGAAAGGGAACTAGGCAATATACTAAAAAAAACCCAACAACCCAATAATGCAAGTTTTAAAACTCCCAATAATATTAATAAAAAAATAGGAGCTCCTCTCCTGTGAAGACAGGCTGAGAGAGTTGGGCTTGTTCAGCCTGGAGAGGAGAAGGCTCTGGGGAGACCTTAGAGCAGCTTCCAGTGCCTAAAGGGGGCTATAAGAAATCTGGAGAGGGACTTTTTACAAGGGCAGGTAGTGACAAGGGGGAATGGCTTTAAACTGACAGAGGATAGATTTAGATTGAGGAAACTCTTTACTGTGAGGGTGGTGAGACACTGGAATAAGTTGCCCAGAAAAACTGTGGCTGCCACATCCCATCAGGCCAGGTTGGACGGGGCTTTGAGCAACACGCTCTAGTGGAAGGTGTCCCTGCCCATGGCAGGGGGTTGGAAGTGGATGATCTTTAAGGTCCCTGCCAACCCAAACCAGTCTGTGATTCTATGAAAAAAAAAATCAAAACCAAAACCCACCCCAAACCGAAGGTCATGCTGCTGTGGCTAAATACAGAACTAGGGATGAATGGACTGAAGTACTTGAGCAAATGGGTGCTCCTGAAGCCAAGAGCATGAGTCCTGAGGGCATGGCAAGATAGGCAGTGGGTGCTTAGGAGAGGCCTTATGAAAATCAGGTCATTGACTTCCCTGGAGGTGCTTACATCTTGCCTGACAAATCCCCTTTGTTTTCAGGCTCCTGTTTAGCTGTATATTTTGATATAACAATAATTACTCATTTATATAGTTCCTCCCTTTCAGGGAATTCCAGAAGCGCCTCTTACGTGATGCGTGGGGGTCTGTCACCGCAGTGTCATGACTGCATCTGTTTAAAAGCACTGAATGATGCTCCTGATGCACAGTGGGGGATAGGGAATCATCATATCTGTCTGCTGCAGCACACATAGTTTTCTTCCTTGTTGCCAGAGCCTGACTACTCTGACTTAACCCAGACTGCCTCAAAAACATGAAGAGTGTCACCTTCCAGGCACAGCAGAGTTGTCTGCCTTGAGCCTATAACTTGTGTTTGGGGAACTCAGAGACAGAGAAACAGCTGCCAAGAAGCTAACGACCACCACCGACTCTGTCCCCTTCTGTTCCATCTGCTGGTGTGCCTCTGTGACCCATCCTTTCTTAAGCAACATGCACCAGCCTGTGTATTCAAAACAGAACAAAAATGCAAACTATACCCTTTCCATGTCAGAACTCTCCACTGAACAAACACTTTTGCCTTCAGGGAGAGGACAAGAGAATGAATCATTTATGACAGATGTCAGTCACATCACTGAATGCCTCACTGGAACGCACTGGGATACTGTGATGTGGGCAATGTAAGAGGTAGAACAGAATAAATCTGGAAGAAGAACTGAGACAGAAAGATCAAATCTAGCCAAGCTGGAATGTCACCAGGGCACTGAAGTGCAGAGCCTTTGCACTACAGAATGGTCCTGGGGATATATAGTAACTGTGGACATTTTCTCTGTTAGCTGGCTGAAGTCAGGGAATAATTGAAGGTTTTCATTGAAATGAATGCATGATGGGATAGTATTTTAAGCAAAACTCAAAAGGACCAGAAGAAGACAAAGGACCTCTGCCCTGGTTCTGTAAATAGGCACCAAGGCCATTGAGGTGTTGCTTCTTTCCTTTCTTTTCTGTCTTCCCAAATACATTTCTAAGGCTGGTGGTGGTTTCATGCTGCCCCTTCAGAAGCCCCTTAATGCAATTTAGGGCCTTACCTGTTGGAAATTTTCTCAGAGCCCACGTATAGGGCATTCCTCATGAGTCCAGCCCGAGTGCCCAGAAATGCCATCTCAACACCTGTCTCAGTCTCCCTGTGGAACAGAAACACACAAGCAGAAGTAAACAGTTCCCAGAAGAACACCCATCTCTCTGCCCCAGGGTGAGGGCCTTTCAAATAAGAAACCACACCTGGAGGTGTAGTCCCAAGTTCATCAGCAATATAACCTATTCACACCAGGGGTGACACTGGCTTCTCCCTGCTAATGGCAACAGGATGTTACTGGCTAACACCTGGCAGGCTTAGACTTGTACCTAAATTCACACCTTTGAAATTTGCTCATTTTATTCTCTTCTAAGTAGACCATAAACTCTTCTCCTCCTGCTAGCCCTGCTCCAGGCTGCCCATGAAACAGAAGTGAAGGAGAGGAACTGCAGAGAGAGAGTGGCAGTGTCAGGGGTGCAGAGAATGGGCAGGGTAGCAGAATGACTCTGAAGAGGGTGTCCTGGTGCAGCTGTTTAAAGATAACTGGGTGTCCTAGCATGACTGCCACTGGCTGAGCATCTGGTAGTGGTAGGGATACTGGTAACTGAAACAAGGACAGGAATCCCAGGGCCACACATCTCAGTAGTATGTTTTCTGCTGAAAGAAGATCTGTGTGATTCTAGGTACTACAAGCAATAGATGCCTCACTGGAAATAAGAGTAGGAAGTTGTTCACTGAAGCCAGCTTATCCACTCCCTCAGGCTCAATCTGAAAGCATCACCAACAGAGACAAGATCAGACTCCCTTTTCCTTACTGCTGGTAAAGGAACAAATTACTTGCCACCTGAGATGGAACTTCTGCTACAGTCATAAGGGGAGTTGAGCCAAATCACATTGCGGCCATTTAAAGGGATAACTGATACAGGGGGAAATATAACAACTTTAAAGTGAAATGGCCTCAGGTGTCCTGAGGTACCAAACTCTATCAACTGAAGAGGCAAATGCAAGGCATTCGAGTTAGGTGGTGCAAAGAATTGGTGCTGAACACCCCTTGCAGTGACACACTTGGATCACTGCTCTCCTCCAGTGATATTCAGACGTGGGTTATGTTTGGGTTGTGTTAAGGTTTTGTTACCAAGAAGCCCCTCACCAAACTAAAGGCTCTCCTAAGAAGGCCCAGCCTGCTGGAGTACACTCCTCAGAGACACTTTTGGAGTTATTTTTAAAGACATTGAGCTATTTCTGTCAGCTTTTGAGCTATTTCTAAAGTTTCTTTTACACTCTACAAGGGTCTGTGACTGTTTTGGGCACTGCATAAGCCCATAGCATCTGGAGATGCATCCTCAATGATGTTTTACCCATATTTATTTCTTGCACACTTACATGGACATATTGAGGGCTAGTGTTGTCCAGTAGGCCTCCATGGGTGCAGTGACTACTGCATCAAACAGCACTTCCTGGACCAACTCCTCATCACCTAAGAAGAAGGGAGAACAAGAATCAGGAGAAAAAAGCATATTCCTCTCTAGATGTCTTAGAGAGTCCTTTGTTAAGGAGCATCTGCCTGGCAGGACGCAGAACAACACGGCACAAAAAGAGGCCTCCTGTTAAGGACTGAGAACATGACCTACCACCCTGGATGGCAGAGAACACAAGAACAGATGTTACAGCTAAGATCATCAACTGCAAACTCAGTGGAAGGGTTTGTGTTTTAGAGTGTGGGCAAGTGAGAGGCTTTCAAATTAATTTCTTCATCGGACCTTCACTCTGACCTTTTCCTTGATTGGACAGGCTGACCACAGTCATTGCCTCAAATCCCTGCCTTGACCTTTCTTCTGGGTGCCCTGTACAGAGGACACCAGCCACCCTATTCCATTCAAGAAGCTTTCTTCAAGACCACTAGTGACTTCTTCATGGCCTCTACTCTGTCCTTGTACTCACTGGCTTCTCTGTTAGCCATCCTTTCTGTAAGTCCTGTTAGTCCTGTCCTGGTTTCCACCAGAAGTTCTGGCCAGTCTAGGCTACCAGTCTAGTCCACTCTGGACTGGAACTGAGAAATGTTTTGTAAGCTTCAAGGTATCATCATGTGCTAAATAACATACTCTAAAACCCCTGTCATAACCCCATTGGTTGTTGGGGTGCCAGGAGGAGCTGTGCTTCAGTACCAACCACTTCTGAAGCAGCTTGAACCCCTTTATAGGCTGCCAGTATCTCTTTTTCAGTTGGGGTATAGCTGGCCTCAGATTCTCTGTATCCCCAGCTCCAAAAGCCAAGGGGTTGATCTCGAGTCTTCCCTGGAGCTTTCTGCCAGAGGCTCCAGATAGGACCAGTCTCCCTGGTTGCAGTGTAGGGCACATTTTTCACATCTTGCCCAGTCTGGGCTGGCCCAAGGGCTACTGTATGAACTCTCTCTCATTTAATTTGGCCCCACACATCTAGGATGTGTCCAAATCATATTTGGTTTTCCTCCACAGCACTTCCAGGTCTGCATGTTTCTCATAGTCAGCTCTCCTGAAACTTTCTTCCTCCTCCTCTCTGGCCTCTTCAAGTCATACATCTCCTCTTTTCAACCTGCTCCAAAGACAGCCAAGGAGGGGTCTGCTCTTTCTATGCAAGAGAGGAAAAATTATTGGATTACATTTGATTTTAGTTTTAAGAGATTCCCATCCTTGTGCCAAAGGTTTGTGCCTCTCAGGTAAAGCATTACATGCAAAAGCTTGTACTTGGCACACCTAAGGGGGCTAAAGGACACCCTAAAGGTAAATTGCTGTAAGGAGTTCCCATGCACCGATGTCCACCTCTGCTCCCTGACAGAGATCCTACTCTATAGAGGTGCTTTATCAGCTGCTTGTGTGGCTACATGTTGCCTGGAGAATGAGACCTGGTGCAACGGATGACCAGCACTGCGAGTAGGAAAGACAATAATTCTGTCACACTTTTTTTTCCTGAGTCAGTTACCAGTTGTGTTTGGAAAACAAAATGAATAGTCCTTGTTCTGAAAGAACCCATCTCTCTGGATGGCACTGTGCAGCCCACGGAGGATGCTGGCTGGGGCCCTGGGGAGAAGAGCAGTTACGGCAGCTTTCTTGGCTCCTCCTGCCATCACCCCCTCTAGCCCAGCTGGTTAGTCTGTCTTAAACATGCTTCATAGCCCCTGCCAAGCTCCATTCAAGGCTTTCACCTTTCAATATTTCCAGTGCTGAGACTTCCAGTAAGGCCAAGGTATGTGTGACAGCTTTGAAATGGAAAAAAATTCCTCTGACAGAGGTGAGGAAGTGGATCCTCAGCTCATTTCCAGTTGTGAATTAAGGTGGGTTTGAGTTCAGTCCTGCCTGTGTGAGCAAGTGCCACAGGAGCTCAGTTCGACACCAATCAGTTTGTCACAGTCCCGTCTCTCCTGTGGTCAGTACAGGAAAATCCCACCAGGGCCAATTCGGTGCCTGGGACTCACATTCCAGGTCAGGCTCCTCTCCGGTGAGGAAGCGGATCACAGCCTCCAGCTGGCTGAGCTTCCGGTGGTCCGGATCAATGTCGGTGATGCAGTAAATCCTGGCGGGGAGGAGAGAAGCAAGGGGAAGAAAAAGCCAGTCAGGCAAATGCTCCTAGAAAATAATAACTGCAAACAAAAATTCAGCAAGAGACCTTGTGCTGCAGACATTTTGCCGCTGCTGCATGTTGTTCCCACTCAAAATCTAACAATGTGGCTATATGAACAATAACAATGTGATGGAGAGACCTGAAAAGCAGCGGGTCGTGTGCAATGTGAGTAAGACCAGACTGGGAGCAGAAAAAGCAAGAGAGGGAAGCAAAATATGAGAGGAGGACTGATATTGCAGTATGAGATGATGGCAATAAAAGCTGTCCCAAAGGGACACAGCTGCAGGAGCCTCAGGACACAGTTTGGGGAGAAGCAGGAGAATGTATTACAATGCTCTGTATTATAAAAAAACCCATTCTTCTAATCCTGCTTTCAATTTTGACTGCTTCATTGTCAGGACAAGGGAGGGTAAGGGGTTATAAGAGAGAATTACAACTCATAAAGGAGCTGAAAGGAGTGATTTATGAGGGAAGCCTAAGAGAAATGAATATGTAAAGTGTGGTAAGCTGACACCCCAAGTTAGGAGTAGAAGAAGGAGAAGTCACTGCTTATGTCTCAAATGCGCTGCCTGTGAAACTTGACAGTGTAATGAGAGGTGTGAAGGGCTGCAGGGTTTGTTGAATATAGTTATTTTGGCTTTGATACAGGCTGGGTTCATGTGCTTGAGTGTAACTGAATGTCGGGTTGATGAAAATCCCAAACCTCACAGCAATAAATGGAAAGTGCCATGCTCCCCCCTATTTCATATCCAAACCAAGCAAACCCATAAATTATGCTTGCTATTGAAACGGGGGTCATAAATCACCTCCATGTTCACTAGAAATTAGGTCTAGGCTCAGTTCAGAAGAATGCCAACCAAAAATAAGCTAGGATTTAAAAAAGCATTTCAATCTCTCACCAAGCTTGCAAAAAAAATTTCCTGACAGATCTGACATACTGTAGGTTTTGTAGCACAATTCTGAGCAACACGAGGAGGAATAAAATAGATCTGAGCACAGAAGACTGAGAATAAATCTCAGGAGATGTTTCTTTGCAGAGAGATGTGCCAGGCCTTGGTGGGATCTCCCAAAGGAAGAGGTGGAACTGAGCTGCCTGGAGATAATCAGGTCTTTGCAGGTACAGACCCTGAACAACACTGCTGTTCCCTAGGCCACAGAGGGTGGTGAACTCAAACCAAATTCTTCGGAATTTTGCCAAAATCTCCTGACAAAGTCCTCTGTCGCTGACAGGATTTCCTCCACTTACCATTCATTAGCTAAAGACAAGTCTGGCTGGAGCAGGTCATGCAAACCTGAAACCAGATGATACAGAGAGTATGCAGTTAGGTACCAGACAGACACACACAGGCTGTGAAGGAGAAGTAAAGCAGTCAAGTTCAGAGTAGCTACCTTATCCCTTAGGATAGTGTGGCTGTGTCAGATTAACCTACCTTCTTCCACTGAGGTGTTCCCCAGCAGAATGTATTCCCCATGTCCCCTGGACAACACAACACCCAGGCTGTGGGCAGGAAGGAAAACAGAGGGCTCGTCAGCAAGGAGAGGTGTAATCCCTGAACATGACACTGCATTTCCTGCAATTACAACCCTTAAAGACATTAACTCCCTCCACAGCTATTAAAGAAAAGAACATCATCAAAAGAGGATTAGGTGAGATCCGGTTTCAGCACGAGGCAAAGGAACCTGTCTATAGAGCTATGAGGCATTTTGGTGACTTTTTTTTTTTGGCCAGTGTTGTAGACTCAGGTCAACAATAACATTTCTCGAATCTGTGCTAATTTAAAACCATTTCAGCTGGGGAAAAAAACACAAAAAAATTTTTGCTTGATTTCTTATGTGATGTTTTATAATTTTCAGTTTGTAACAATGTTTTGTTTAGAGCCATACACCAGAACATGAAGTATATTCAGTAGAACTGAAAACTGAAGATGTCTTATTTCTCTGAAATGAAACACCATACTTCATCTAAGGTATAGCTTTTGGACTCTGAGCTTCAGATAAATATAAAATACCTTTTGAGTTGACCCCAGCAATATTTCAATGGTATAGGAACAAATAAGTCAGTTATTCACACTGCTCTACTCATGACTTGTAGCCAGTTTCATGAAGAAAAAGGACCAATTTGCTGTCCCTGATGGCAGACTTCTGACACCCTGGATTGGTGTCACATGAATCCTTGCTCACCTGAAGGGTGTTCCACTGATGTCAGTGAAGAAATAATCATTGGTGAGGAAGAGAACTCGTTTCTGGAATAAGAGCATGAATAAGAAAGTGAGAGACCATCTGACAGACCAAGAGCATAGTGATGATGGGGACCTGGGATGTACCTCCCCAAAGCTAGGCAAAAGCAGCTGATCGTTACCAGCACTTCATACCCTGCTAGGGCTGGCTGGAGGCAGGGGTGAATGTGCAGTATTCAGCATATTCAGCAACTTGTGACTTTCAGAATCCAGGCAGCCACTCTATCTTTCCATGTAGGGATTCAGTTAAACCTTTCTTTGCTCTAGGGCTCCTGCACAGCCTGCAGGAAGGGGTGGGGGGAAACTGCCCTTACTCTTGCACCCACTGAGCCAATGCGCTGGGGCCCTGCTGCTCTTTTGCTATACAGAGCAACCTTAATGGCTTTGCACATCATCATCATTATCATCCTCAGCATGGGAGGGGGGCTTAGTGGGGCAGGTAGGAAGGAGAGTTGGGGTTAGAGGAGAGACATGATGGCAAACCTACCCACAGTGTGGGTGGGCAACAAGGGCCAAGTCTCCCCACTCCTGTGGGAAATGCTGACATTCCTGACACTTGCTTTCATGCTAAACCGGGACAAAACATTAGCATATTTCAATTTTGTTAGAAAACATCAGTAAAAAAAACCCGATTTACATTTTCAAATTGGAAAAGAGTGCTGATTCAAATCCAAGCCATTTTGATTCACTTGAAAATACTTCTTTCAGAGTGACATTTCAACTGAAGACATTTCAGATTATTGAAAGCTGCTTCAGAACTTCAGCTGTTTGCCAGACTGGCCTTTTCCTGTAGGAAAGTGTTGATTTCAGTGGAACTCTTTTCCAAGGGAGAAAAGTTTTTGGAAAGTTTCTGTCCAACCCTTATGCCAGTATATGAACCCTAATGTTCATAAAGTTTAAAATCCCAGCCCCGGTCTGAAAACGAGGTGAGAGGATGTGTGTGGGAGACAGGGAGTGAACACAGAAAACTCAGTGTTCCCCGGGGAAAGTCATGCCTGCTCTAACTTGCTCAAGCCGTGCAGCAGTGGAAGCAGAGCAAGGCACAAAGGGGGAGTCAGCGCCAGCTCTGCACTGTGCCCCAAGTTTGTGCATGCAATGGATGGGCTGATGGGGATGGGGGTTATTGTTAGGTGTGGAAGTGGCAGATGGCTCAGCCACTTCTCTCCCCTTTCTTTCATGCAATTGTGTACTGCTGAGCAACAGGAACTGAGTTTGTTGCTGAGCTATGTTATAAAAGTGCTGTGATATTACCAAGGACCATGGCATGGTAGTGTTTTGGTGGCTGTGGAGAAGGTACAAGAGGTGTTAAGTCTCTCTTTCCTTTCCAGTCTGATCTGATGGTGGAGGCAGGGAGGTATGGGGAAGGAGACCCAGGAGTGTAGGCCTGTCTTTGGGAAAAAGGATGCAGTGGAAAATGGCCCATGGGCGCCACTACTCTGAGAACCTTTCCTTCAGCAGGGCTTTGTTCTGCTTATCCTTTGTTTCCCTGAGCTGCCCTCTTCTGCACATGCACCCACACAGCACTTGTACCTTTCGAGAGGGAGGGCAAACCTCTGTTTCAGCAGAGGAGGGGATGGATGGCCAATCCTCCCCAAGAGAGATGGATGTATCAGCACTTATCCATGGGAAGGAAGCGAAGCAAAGGCACCCTTGAGCCGAGCAGGGCTGAGGATGATCAGGTAGGACTGATACACAAGACAGAGCAAGGGAGAAGACAAGAATGTGGGTGTGCTGGCACAGGGATAGGATAGTTGACTCCCAGCACCTGCGGTCTGGGAATACGTGTTTCCAGTTTTGGTATTGTCACCACTATACTAGGCAGCCAGTCCTGGCTAATGCCATTATCAACGATTTGCCACAGCTCCTACCCATGTCCTTGCCTTTTGCTTTCACAGTCACAACCCCATTGTGTGCAAGCGAAGGCATTTTTGCCACTAGGTCTCTCTAACAACCACTCCTTGTCTTTGGTCCTTATTTTCTCTTCTCTATTTCACTGTGCTCTCAGTGTCTTCCTGAGATCAGCCTGGGGAACCTGTGTTTATGTGGCTGGCAGAATAATTCCTACCTCCTTCACTCAGCCCTTCTCTCTGCCTCATTGTCTTTGTTTCAAGGCTCTGTCAGCACTTTGTTTCAATGCTGCTCTGCTTCATCAGCTAGCAGAGTACAAGTGGGAATTGCGAAGTTTCACTTCTGGTCCCCAGTCCATGTGTATTCTGATAATGGTGAAACTGTCACATACTCAGCTTCAGTCTCCTATTATGCTTCATAAAGCTTACAGAGCTGCAGAATAAAATGGCTAATATCTCTCACAAAAGCTGCTTTTTGTTATCTTTTTTTCCCTGGGTAGGGGAGCAGAAAGATGTCCCTAAAATACTGAATTTAAAAAGGTATCTTTGGATGACTCAGAATAAATGTTATTGAGGGTACACAGAGATAGAGGAAGAGGTTAAGCTATCAAAATAAGCAATCTAGACTTACAAAGAATAGATCTTGCTGGAAAACCATGATTGCTTTTCTGACAAAATAACAAAGGTTATAGATGAATAGATGAAGGGAATAAAGGACATGCAATGTATCTGGGTTTATATAAAGCACTTGAAACAGTTTCTCATTAAATTTCATTCTGAAGAATCTGTTAAAGTGGGCTTAAATAAGATGTGGAGTGAGAACCAGCTGCAGCATTATAAACAAAAAGAAGCAGCAAACAACAGGAAAAAAGATCTAATGAGAGGAACAGACTGTCTTAGGAGCCTTTATGTACACTGATCTGTAAGACAAAGTAAAACAATACTTCTCTGTATACTGAGAAAAAAATGCCAACAACCCTAAAAATTAGAAAGATTAGACAAAACAGAGGAGTGGGATTCATATGAAAAAATGGCAACTGGAAAAAATAGCTAAGCAGCATGGAAACCAAGGAGGCAGATGTTTCCATGCAGCTGTAGAAGGGATAAAAATATTGAAGGGACAAAAGAAAGGAGATCTGGGGCTCCCTGTTCAGAAATACCTATTGCAGAGAATAAAGGCTCTCTACAATAGCAACAGGGAGCAACAGGGAAACAGTACTCAATTCAGCCCTGGTACATGTGTACCAGAAATGGTACAAGAGACAAAAGGAACAAAAATGATTGCTGAACTGCTAGGACTGAAAAGCGTGCAAGTATTTCAAATGCAGATGCTGGCAATGCCCAGGAGAGGAAGGGCAAAGCCATTGACAGGTATCTGATAGTTGCAAGCACCAGAAATAAAGAGAATTTAGTTACAAGATGTAGCAGCACAACCGTTCAGAGGAAACGGAGTGGTGCATTCATTAGGAAATGGCACCGTTTCAGCAGTGGCTGTGAGCAGTTGGTTTAATTGGAATTGGTGTCGACTGTAGCTTAGCATGGGAGCAGTTCAGCCAGCCTGATCGCCAAAAAAAAATTGTTCTCTATAAGAGATGGAAAGTTTTCCTGAAATATGGAAGACTTCTGGGCAGTGTAACTTGCAGGACTCTGGAAAACTTCCTAACAGGAAATGATGAAAGCCAAAATCTTTAGGAGAGTTAAATAAGCCTCAATGAAAAAGTACCAGTGAATGTAAATGTACAAGATAATTTTGCACTGATTCCAAGGGAAGATGTATAACCCTACTGAAGAGCTGGTAGGGAATGTTCAAAAGTCTCCATTTCACTAGGACTGTTTCATAAAACATCTGTAAATATTTGCATAGAAATCAAATCCTCTACCTGGATAGAGGAAATCACATTCTAACGGAGTGAGGGACAAAGTTTTCATGAGTGTTTCTGGGTAGGGAAAGGCAGCTGCAAAATAGCCTCCAAACCTCTGTCTGTCTAGGTCAGCTCAGCATAGTCTTCCCCAATCTAAACTCTCGAAGAACTCTGATTCATTTCACAGACCTATAAACAATTAACAACATGTTTTTTTTGGCTTTGCCTGGACAAAGAAGGGAGCTGTGAGGCATTTCCAATACCTTTGTATGAGCAGAATGTTGATAGGTATAAAAAGCACTTCTAACGATGCTCTATTTTATGTCTTCAGCACATGTGTTATGTATATGGTGAAACAATAAAATCTTCACACTCAGAAATGCTGAGCATTAAAACCACATCCTTTGTGGTACTTCAGCATCCATTTCCCACCCCCTCCCTCGTGTGACCTGAGCAGAAGTATAATGTCTTACCCCTTTATCCACAGGGACTTTCACATCCATAGAAAGGTAGCCTGTTTCCCCATTGATCATAGCAGTTCTCAGCTGCAGAGGTGAACAAGTGTTAGTGTCTCCAAGCAGGGCAGGAATTAATAGAGCTTGCCATTAACATACAGGCTCTGTCAGAAAAGAGTGACTGTGTCCCCCGCGCCCCCCAGGTCTTTCTTGCTTCTTTTAAACTGAAAACCTGTTCTCGGTGGTCAGGATCCTTGTTCCGTCAGGCTGATAAGTGACACAGAATAATGATGGTTTATACTGAAAGCTTGTTGATATGTCTTTTCAGTGAAAAGAAAGGATCTGGAAGCTATGAAATTGCCAGTCCAAGTTTCAGACTTCACAGTTTAGCAGCCAGAAAGTCATTAGCATGGTGCTTTGAGAGCCTGGAAGCGGAGGCAACTGAGAAACCCAGTAACTCCCCCAGACTGATTCCAAAGCTCTTTGGCATTTTTTAAACTGATTCATAAATTGTAGGCTGTATTCAGCACCACTTCTGAAGTGCAGCAACGCAGCTGTTTAAGACAGCAAACCAAGACTTTATGATAGCAGGGTAGGCAGTGAGAAGACCACTTTATTCGATCCAGGTTCCAAAGGCAAAATGTAGCTTTCACAGTTAGGTCCAGCCTCTTGCAAGAAAGAGCCAGGGAATTTTTCCACTAGTGCAGAGGCTTTGACTTCAGGTCTAGCCTGCCAGAGCGTATCAACCTACTGCTTCAGCCTGGATAGAAAAAAAGGTGGGAAGTAACTTATTCATTCACACAAATTGCTTCCTTACTTCCAGAGACAGGCCTCCATTCAGGTGCTGACCAGTCTCAACTGCATTTGCTTTACAAGGCCACAGTTTTGTTTATTATGGCTGTTTGATGTGGGTTATTTACGGACCTAGAATATAAAGCTTGTGTTCCCCAAGGCCCATGTCTTGGAAATTAAAACACTGACTGGTACTATTACTCCTTTCTTGCTAAGAGTGTTTGACCTGCCAGAGCCACAGCATACTCTCTGTTCAGGTCTGACAGCCTGCAGCATTTGCTATAGGTTTTGGGCTTAGTCCAGATATTAGTTTCATCCATATCTTCTTGAATATTAGGCATTTTTCCCCTGTAAGGCAGTGGGAAAGTAAATGTGTGGCTATCTGAGATCTCCTTGGATCTCCTCAGCTCCAGCTAGTCTGCAGGCAGGCTCCTGGTCCTGTGTGCAGCCCCCAGGTGACAGTAGCTGTAGATTGGTGCCTCAGT
>JANEMJ010039379.1:49066-73297 GCA_024361745.1 Cacatua alba | reverse complement strand
TTTCTACCCGATCCTTGGCTGCCCAGCCTTTTTACACACGTAAGCTGCTACTCACTAAGAGGTTTAGCAAAGGTAAACGCATCAGTTGCTAATGATACCATCATTATTTATACCGGGAGGAGGAGGGGAAGGACAGAAGAAAGCCCGGGAGCTGCGCCCTGCCTGCGCCCAACCCCTGCGAGGCGGCCGGCGGGCACCCGGACGCGGCGCGGCCCAGGGCTCACTGCCCCCCGCGCAGAAGTCGGCCGCCGGGACCCTGCACCGGCGCCTCAGCAAGGGGTCCCGTCCCGTCCCCCCCAGCGCTCTGCCTCTCGTCTGAGAGGGGGTCCGAGAGACAGGCCGGAGCACCTCCCTGCTCCCCGTCTTCCCTCTCGAGGGGACGCGACGGGGCAGCGCTGCGCCCCGACCCCAGCAGTAGCCACCTCGGGGCCCTGCCGGGAGCACCAGGCAGGAAAAGGCCTGGCCCTTGTGGAGAAGGACCATTTTCAGCCACTCGGCTTTTCCGAGGCGAAGTACCCTGCTTGGGAAAGGCCACCTCTGCAGTTCATCCACTGCCATGGGTGTAGAGGGGTCGGTTCAGCTGGAACTGGGACAGCCAGCCACACTCTGAGCAAGGGAAATGATCCCACTCCTAAAACCCTTTCAGCCATCACAAGACCTAAAACTGCAGCTGCAATATAATGTTTTAGTTTAACTGAAGTTTGTAAACACCTGCCCAAATTCTCAAACACAGCCAATCTACCTTAGGGGAGCCAAGTGTCTCCCCTCTTGTGCAATTTCACAGTCCTTAATAGTCTCTTGGTGGAGATTAATTTCTCCTACAGGGAAAGATCAACTGCTGCCATCATCTACTGCACTTTTTGCTTGAAGTACTTGTCTTGAGGCAGAGGAATACATATCAATTCCCAGATCCAAAAGGCTTCAAACCTAGAATTCTTACTTCTTCTTAGGGTTCCTGATCACTGGGCTATTCTCATGTGGGGGAAAATCTCCACTCCCTCCTTTAAAGGCATTTCACTTTGCATAAAAATGCACCATGCCAGAGGGAAGGTGAAGGAAGGAACCAGATTTAGTCTGCTGGTTAGGGTGCTTGCCAAAGCCTGGAGCCCAGCTCTCCTAGTCAGTGCTCAGATTTAATCATGCGCCCACCTACTCTCTTTGCCCCAGAAAAACTTTTAGAACATTCTATATAAAAAAAAAGGGTAACTCTTTCAACATCCCCTTTCCACCCTAGATGGTAAAAAATAGAGATGAGTCTACTCAGGTAGAGTAGGAAAGACTACAGATCTGCCACTACTGAGTTATTAGATATATAGCTGTCTGAATAGGGACCTTTGGGTCACCATTTTTAAAAAAAAGAAAGTAGAGGCCACCATGGCATGTCAGGCAACAGCAAGCTTTGCCTGAGAAGGCTTTGGAAAAAAGGCAAAAGTTTCCCAACTGCATGCATTGATAATACAGCAGAAAAAACAACCCTGTTATTGTAGTAGAACTCCTGCCTGTGCAAGTAAGAACGTTTCTCTTCTTCCATCTGTACTTTTGTTACTTTGTCCCACCATACAGGGAGCCACTGGTGACCATCCCTCTAATAACACACACATGCAGTCCCACCACTGCTCACACCCTTGTGTATCAGCCTACCACAGAAATTCACTGGTGAAGACTGAAATAAACTCAGTCAAAGTCTTACTTGCCCCTACATGCATTTTTTACAACAAGATTAAGTTCACTGTGTCAACCTTTTCAAAATAAAATAATAACTGTATAGCCAGTTTCCATCACAAAATACTTGGGTCTGAGAACATTCACAAGGTTTTTTTTTTTCTGTCCTACATGTTCCTCCACCCCCTCCAATTCCTCTCCCTTTGCAAGATTACAATTTCCTTAAATATATATTGCATCAGCAAGCCCAGGGAATGTATTACAGATAAGTAGAAATAAGATTTTTTTTCTTTTTTTGTTCCTTTTAAGGATCAGCTGCTAAATACATTCCAGTAGAGGTGTCAAACATTTTATGAAGACAGCTAATCACATTTCTAATTATGGTCTTCAGGCTGACTTTATGGAGTTTGGGTAAAATGTTATGCTTGATCAAAAGCAGATACCCTATATACATCAATAGGTTTATAAAAAGATTGAGAAAGGAATTTAGACCAGATGGAGCAGCTAATTTTTCTAGTTTAACTGTATCATTTGGTTGAGAACAAATGGTTGTTGATGTATCTACAAATCAGGTACTGAAATTCTCTGAGAAAACTGGCTACTCAAAGTGCCACAATCTTGTTCTAGAGTTAAAGTAGTTGGAAAAGTGCAGTAGCAGGTTTTACCTCCTCAGTGGACAGTCAACATTTTTTAAACTATTTTAACTCGCCTATTTCTAAAGTGACCAAGTTAGAACGGCACATTTTCCTGCATGTAGATATTAGTAAAGTAAGTAAAAATACCGGTAAACTCTACCACTACTGGTAGACGATACCGGTATTTTATACCTATTAGGTGATTTATCCCTATTAGAAAAGGTACTGTGAATATACCAGCTCACAAAAAACGCTAATTCTGTAATGGAGAAAATACTTATTCTAGCTAGAATGCTTAAACTTGTATGAACTTAGTGTTCCACACGGTTAATTGTGTTTGCTGATTAATGGGATCATGTTGATTTACATTTATACTTTTAAGCTATTAAAACTTGTACACACTCTTAAGTTCACAATCTAATGTGAAATTCTAGTCAGTTAGAAATCAGAAGTTTTCTAGCAATCCTAAGGATGGTAGGATTTTTCCTGGGACAGAAGAGGTCCTAAAGCTTACAAACTCTAATTCCATATAAGTATCAACTAAATAAATGCAATGCAGTTGTACAATCTAAAACCAACTGGGAAGGGGCTTGGAATTACCTTGGAGCAAGTTACGACAATTTTGGTTTTCTGTTTGTGATGAAAAGGTTCAGATGACAAAATCTGAAGAGACCACACAAGGTAGGTAAGTAGCAAATCAGTAAAAAAAGAAAACATTGAACACATGTTCTTTTAGATGTTATGCAAAACAAAACAAAGTAGGTTTGGCCCATTGTATCACAGCCATAGTAAACTTTGAGCTGATGCCTCTCAACATAATAAAAGCATAGAGAGTTTAATCAGTACATTTGTCTGATCAGCCATCTCATGTTATACTCAAGAAATTGCTGAATTTCAGTGATGGGAGAGTCTGTGCATTTTTACCTTGTATATATTATTTACGCAGAAAAGACTTGCCCAGGTCTTTTCCCAAGAAAATTATGTATTAATTTTAACTAAATCCGTCTTAAAAATTCCTTTAATAAGAAAATAAAATTAAAGGTTCTACATGTAAAACAACAATTTTATTTTTTTTTTAATGCAGAGCACCTCTGAAAAGGGGTAATCTGTTCTAATGGCCAACCATCTTGGATGAAGCAAATGCAATAATTTAGTTTTATTGCTCAGTAATTTAGTTCACGTTTTGTATGCATTTATACATAAACTAGTTTACACACTAACTGGAGCGCTAGCAGAATGAGGTAGTGAGTTTTTCACCTCCATCTTGAACATAATTATTGCATAACCATGTTATTTCATCATCTATTAAATGTTAAACTCATTTGTGAAACATTATCCCAGTCTTTTTGTTGCAGACATGAAAATGAGGACAGGCATATTTCTGTGAAGTCTCTTTTGATGTATTTTGTAATAGTTTAATTCTGGAAAAAAAAAGTGTTGTGAGCGTTAGAACAGATAAAAGGAAACTACGCTCTCTGCACCCCATCACAAGCTGTCCTTAGGAATGTGAGTACATACAATTCTGGAAGTGTAATAATCATCATCTTGCTCATTACCTGGGACCTCCAGGGCTCTCACAAACCTTTACACCTCAAGTTAAACACCCTAGCAAGCAGCTGTAGCATACTCATATCCGCTGTTGGCCAGATGTAGACACAGAGTGGGAGGCATAGCACAGTGAATAGCGGGCTACATATGCATACCTACTCAAAAGCAAGTTAAAGATTGGCTAGAGACTAATCCATTTTATAGGCTAAGAAATTGATTTTCAGAGGAACTGAACTACAGGTGCTCAAGTCTCTTAAAAAAAAAACAAAAAAAACCAACAAAACAGCTTAGCTCTGGTAGTACTATTAGCAGGGCTCACTACAGCATAGGAAAGCACGGGAAACATTTTCTTAGATTCTGTCATTCCCTAAATCAGGGTCCGCTGTGTGCAGTGTGGCACAGATTTTTTTTTTCCTGGGGTGGTGGCTAAGGGCATTTGTTAGTAACTACAAAACTCATTTGTTAATAACTACAAAACTAAGGATGAAATGGACTACAAATATTATCTGTAGCAGTAATGCAGTATAAAACGTCTTAGCACCTCTTATTGTTCTGGTGAGAATTTAAATGCATTTTACATTGCAACCAAAAATAACTAGAGAATATTAGAAATAAGCCAGTTACAGAAGTCCACTCTGGATCAAGTCAGATTTCTGACTTAAAAACTGATTTAATTTAAACAGGAGAGCAAATGAAGTAGGTTTAAAGGTTTCAGTTTCAAAAGGGCAGACTCTGGTGTAGTCATGTCAGCTAGACTGGGGAGCTAATAGACTGACTAGGAAGCAAAGTTTTACAAACACTTCACATCAAGAATATTAAAATGGTCAAAAATCTATACCCCAACCATTGGAAAAAGAAACCCAGAAGAAGGTACTCCAGGCCTAACCAGATGAACTATCATCTCAAGAAATGTGTTACATGCAAAAAAAAAAAAAAAAACCCAAGCAAACCAGAAGTAACACATGTGAAAAAGCCCTTTTCTCTGGTAATCAGTCCTTATCCGAGAAGCACAGGGACAAAGTAAGAATTGCCAAAAGAACAGCTATGTTAGGCATTGCAAAAATGCTAAAATGGATGAATGTGTAGGGGTGGGTTTTTTTTGTGGTTTTTTTTTTTTTTTTGTTTTGTTTTGTTTTTTAGTTAAATAAAATGAAAGAAAGGAATGCAGTAGAGACTAGGGTAATGCAAGCACATTCCCAACCCTCAAATTAATACATTGCATTAATTTAAGTAAAAATGGCAATACTAAGCATGGGGTGAAAGGGAGATAGCTAATAGGAACGATGTTAGAGAATGAAAATC
Organism: Cacatua alba; assembly: GCA_024361745.1. Classification (NCBI taxonomy): domain Eukaryota; kingdom Metazoa; phylum Chordata; class Aves; order Psittaciformes; family Cacatuidae; genus Cacatua; species Cacatua alba. The sequence continues at coordinate 68,150 of JANEMJ010039379.1, read as the reverse complement.
AGGTGAAGTAGAAATAAAATAAAATTTGGTATAGCTCTGAACTCTAGGAATCTAGTTAACCTCCACTCCAGCTCAGAACCCTAGAATATGAGATCACAACAGCAGCAAGGACTTTCTACCAAATGTAACCAAAACAAAATTGGCACAAAATAAATGAAGGCTATTTTAAGAAGGGGAACAGTATGTCTGACATTGGCATGTTTATCATTCTGATTTAAGTAATTTCAAGTAATAGCCAAAACTTTGCAATGACAAGTTGAAGGTAGCACAGAAAAAAAGAATATTTAGAAGATATGTTCTGGGATTATACAAAGTAGAGCACAACACACTAAACTTTCACAGATTTAAATAACAACGAAAACAAAAAATAAAACCTACCACCACCACCACCAAACTCCCCACAACAACCCAACAAGCCGTAGTAGCATTCTGGGCTAAAAGCCTAATTGGTGTCATTTCTCAACATTAATAAGGAGGCTCTGCTAAAACACAATTACTATGGCTCACCAGGGTAAGGCAGCTAGGGTATCTTCCAACAGAGACAAGAAAAAGCAATAGCATTGTGTGAAGCACTAGGGAGTGCTCGCCTGAAATACTGCATACAGTCTAGTCACCTGCATTTGAAAGATTAACTGGAACTAGCACAGGTAGAAAAGAAGCACTACTAGGAAGATCAGGGCAGTGGAAATCTTATTTTATACAATGAGATTAAGCAAGCTTGATTTGTTTAGTCTACTATAACAAAAGCTGAGAGAGGATAGGATTGCTGTCTGCATTAGTTAAAAAGCTAAGGAGAAAAAAAAGTACTATTTAATTTAAAAGAGAATTTTGGCACAAGATCAAATAGACTTTAGCTGGCCATGAATAAACCAAACTTAAAATTAGAAGATGGTTTTTAACCAACATAGTACTGGTGATGAACCTTTCTGATAACTGGCTCAAGGGTTTGGTTTTTCTTTTTTTTCCTGGTTTGTTTTTTGTTTGCGTGGTTCATTGTTTTTGAATTTAGATCCTAAGCCAGTACCAATGGCAAATGGTTCACCAGCGATGCTGTAAAAGCAATCACATTCTGCAACAGCCGTCCTCTGGGAACAGTGGGAACAAACTACACAACTGTTGTTAAGATGGAGTAGAATCATGGAGTACAACACACTTAAAAAGAATTACCTGATGTGACAGCTGAGGGAAGAGAGGGAGATAAAGAGTGAAGAACTAGATAACCCAGCAAACGCTTTCATGTTCTAAAGCCTTGCAATGGAGGACTTGGTAAATAGGATTAAATCTACCATGATTAAACAAATAACATTTTTGTGATAGAAAGAACTACATGACACTAACAGGGAGTCAATAGTTCAAAAGCTGTGCATTTTTCCGTCTAACACTTAAAAAGCCCCAGTTTGTTTTTTAACAACAGAAGTAAATCACAAAATAACCAGTCAGAGCCAACCACACTGTACATAAAAAAATCACTGCAGAGCTCCCTTCTGAAGGGGAAAGCCACCCTGACAAGCTATTACGTTTTCCTGTAGAAAATGAGTTATTTGCAAATCCATACAATTTTAAGTCAAACAAATCAACATTTATATTTTTTAAGAAAATAACCCTGCCAAAACCAATTCCTTCTTAAAATGATACACCATAGTGGAAAATACATAAGTAGCAAACAACCTAAAGGCTACTTTGACATCAAACACAAAATCTGTTAGCTTAAAAGACAGTAGCATTTTACAAACAAAGTTTACCTTCAGTAGCAAAGGGAATAACATTTGAACCAAAGACAACTTAAGTAGATGACGATTTGTGAAATGATTTTTCTAGACGCATATTTTAAAAAGGTTTGAAGTAAGTTAACGTGACAACAAAAATTCCTCAGCGGAAACAAACAATCTAATCTCTGCTTAGTCACTGACCTGCTTGCAGCTCTCGCAGGTGCTCCCCACTGCTCTCTTGCCAGGCCCTTCCTCCATGGCCATGCGACCCCTGGCCGAGGCTCCAGGGAGAGCAGAGAGCCAGACCCGGACCAACCGAGCCACAGCTCAGCACCTACTTGTTACTATCTATATTTCCCATAACAGAAAATGGCTCCTGCTTCCCCCTTCCCAGACAGCCAAACACAGCTACTCCCATTGAAACCTCTTAGCAGCCATTTTACCCCTTTTAAAGGGAAGACAGTGTGACAAAGGTTGATTTTTCTCAGGTGAGTGAGTTGAATCACACAGTTCCTCTCAATTTGCCCAGTTAGTGTTACTCAGCACCCCGTGCTGGCGATGGACACTGGTAGCCTGGCTGATTTCCTGAGGGAGCACAACTCCTCCTGAGGGGAGGCTGGGGAACCTTCTAGAATCCCGCTGAGGGGCTGGGGAAGGCTGCTGCTGGGACAAGGAGTTGCAGGCCCTGGTGGAGAAATCCTACCCAGCCCTGCTGGGCCCCAGCTGCCAGCGGTGTCTGTCAGCCCTGTGCAGGCTGCTTCAGACAGCACGTGAGGCTGCAGGAGTTGCTTTAGTTTAGCCTTGCTTTTAAAGCCAATGCGTGTGGGAGCAGGCATTTTAAGTAGTGAATAAAGTGCTGCTGACATGACAGCCCTGAGGAGAACTCCAGGTCTAAACATCTCACATGCTGGCTAGTCCTCTGGCTCCAGTCAGGTGAGGAACCCTGTGCTTATTAGGGTGAAGAAAGAGTCCTTTGGATTGCACCCATACTGAGAATCCCACATACACAAATGAGAGTCAGCCAGATGTTAATAATTACTCTTTTCCCATGCAGTTTTTACCTGAAACACTGTGGAGCTGATGCTCTCTGAATTTAATACTTGTGCAAGCAGAGTGACACAAGTGTGGCTTGCACCATTCCTAAATGTATCTTTATCTTATTACCAGAATAGCCAATAATTGGTAAGGCTGATGATACATATTTAAAGAACAAAACTGTATCTAAATGTTGGCGTTATCCTGTTCACTGGTACTATTTCAGAAATCTAAAATGACCTCCCCAGCAAGAAACCCAATTGGTCCTGGGCTTGGATGCTTGTGAAAAATGTTATCACTGAATGTCTGTGTAATGCCTGATACCTATAGTCTGCTGTGACGTTAAACAGGGATGCGGACTCCTGTCCATAGCACGCGTACCATAAATGCGATAATAGTACTGACCTGTAATGAATTAGAAAGTAGTCGTTTGGTAGTAGCAACTTTTAGGTGCAATTAAGTTAAAAGATAAACTTAATTATTCACAGAAAGATGATAGTAAGGCCACCCAATTGTTAAACTCTGTATTACAGAAGAATATTTAAGTGGAGTTACAAAACCTCCACAAAGTAGAAAATGAACAATTTTAACTAAATATTAAGAATTTTTACTGGTATTTTTAATCATCAGCAGCAGTTCACAGTTGCATACAATCATTAATCTTGTGTCTTCCTTGAAACGTGTAGCTTGCTATTTAACTTTTCTGAAAGGAAAATGCAGCTAAAATCAGTAACAGAGATTAAATGATAGAAATGTAACAATGGAGTTCTGGGGCTTGGACATTAATGTTTTATTAAGGCTTTGAGACAGCACTCATGACAACTAGGCAAACACAGGTGACAAACACAAATACTTAGACCATGTGAGGAAAGGAAAGCCTTTATGGTTAAAAGGTTTAACGTCTGGATGTTGTTTTGGTTGGTTGGTTGGGGCTTTTTTTTTTTTTTTTTTAACTGAATTAGAACAAAGTTTTGATGCTTGTTTGGTTTTCCCTAAAAGTAAAACAACATTGCTTTCTTCTCCTGGACTTTTGTATAAAATTGATGGAGCATTGTAACACTCAAAAGGGCTCCTTTTTGGCTATTCAGCAAACAAAGGAAGAAAAAGGTTTTCCTTCTCTCCATAGTACTTAGTTTGTTAATGACACTGAACAGAAAATATGAAGGATATGCAGTTCTTAAAACCTCCAAAGGACACAAAAAATAGTAGGTTATTAAGGGTGGGGGATTGTAAGATCTATGCTTATTCTGCAAATAAATGTGACGTTTTCAGATCTGTCAGCTGTGTTTAGTAACAGATACAGATTTCCTGTAAATGCAAGCAGGGGTAGACTGACAATTTATCCACATACAGGGATGTGCTGATTTGACTAAAGGCTTGACTGCACTTGGAATTATTCAATAATAAAAGAAGCATTCTTATTGAATAACTCCTTGTGCAGACATGCTTTTTCTAGAATACAAACTAGAATAAGGTAATCATGTTATAAGCTTCTATATGCAGAATACTTTTCTAGGGCTGTTACCATTAAATTCACAGCCTGCCTCAGCCTGAAATAATTTGCAAGCACAGTAACATATTAAACTTGAATTTTAAAAAACTTTTTCATTCAGAATTCGTGGAATTCCTTCAAGGTTTGGGTTTTGTTGTTTTTGTTGGTTTTTTTATAAACTGATTTGTCTTAGTTTGATTGAGAACAGATTTTAAATCCATGAAATTGTTGTAGTTTTCCTGTACTTTCCGTACAAATTTCATGTAATCCAGAGTCCCACCTGAGCTCAAGCCTCTGAAATCTGGATTTATGTGTGGCTTGAACTCATGTTCTCTCATTCTTGGGAAATACTGACTTCACAGTCTTTCAGTGTCAGTTCCACAGTTCCCTAACGGTGAAGATTTCTGCCCCTTCTGTTTACTTGCTCCCATATTCCTTCTCTGTATAAGATACTGTATCTTCCAGCTGTCTATGCATCAGCAGTCTCTGGCCGGACGTTTCAATGAACTGGTGGGAGAATGGAGAATCAGATGCGAGTTCTGATTGCCCTCTGGTGTGAATAGAACAGAAAGTGTCATTTCGGGAGGGACATCCATAACTGTGCTCTGTATGAAAGCTTGTTCAAGAAACGGCAAAAGAAGTCTTTGGTTTGAGAGAACTAAAAAAGTCAGCATCAAATCCTGCATAATAAAGAGACAAAAGCAGTTCTAAAAAATATCTATTTCCTTCCTCTGTTGAAAGGACTAAGAATGTCCTGCCTTCTCCTTTGTCACCCCTCAATCAGCTCAGAGGTTGCAGTCTTACAAGCAAATTGAGAATTTTCTAAATGAGAAAAACTCAGGACAGCTGGGAATTCTGTGTAGGTTGAGCATAGTCTGTTCTGTAGAGTCCCCTCCCATAACTAATCTGCTAAGCAGACAGCAGCAATGGAAAATCCTTTCAGTATAGGTGCTGTCCAGCTGTAGAATTGCAAAACCTTAGGTCTAGGGATTAGCATCATTTTAGGAATGATGGGTGGAAGCCTGCATCCAAGGCTTTGCTAATCTGAAAAAGTAGTAATGTGTCAGCCCTTTCTTCTGATCCGCTTGTGCAGCTGTCAGACCTGACAGTTTTTTGGTTTAAAGTATCTTAAATCTACAATAATTACTGGTCTGCCTGTGAGTTACTAAACTGACCTGAAAGAGCTTTTGAATAAGTGAATGAACAGAGATGAAATAAAGACATATTAATTATGTAAAATTATTAACTTTTGGCCTTGCAAGCTGCTTAGTGTAGAAGGAAAGGCCTTTTTTCTGTATTTCCAATGATAAAAAATACTTGTTCTTTTCTTGCTTTGGTAGGACTTTCTACCTTAGATAGGTCTGAGGTAAACACCCAGATTACTGGAGAGCAGATGGGGAACCAAGAGGGGAAATTTTTCTTGGATGACCTATGGCAAGAAGTGCATAAAGACTTGTAATGCAGATTGAACCAGCACCTCTCATTCAGTGAGGAACTGAAAAGCATGAAAGAGGGAAAAAAGTGAGAAAATGGGAATGAAACTGCAGCCCTTTTGTTCTCTGATCCTAAACCAGAGATGAAGGGGCAGAACTGACAGCAGTTGGAGGATTACCCTACTCTCCTATTGATGTAAATTGCTGAATCCTGCTTTAAAATACATGGGTAGCTGTAGATAGTCCTTCACACTTACAGCTGTGCAGTGACTGACAGATGAGGAACAAGTCCATGAACTTGTGCAGCAAACAGTTACTCCTGGTGCTCACTAATTCCCATGCAACCACTCAGCTCTCCACTACTGCTACCAGTGCAACTGTGTTGCCTGATATAAATATTTCTTTAACACATACCTATTCAATTTTCTTATTTACTACTGGTGGAAGGAATTCTTGTAATGGTTTCTTTACAATATTTGGTATTTCAATACTTTTTTATTGTTAATAATTTGGCTTAATTGTGAAATAAGGTGGAAGTGCTTGGGGAAAAAGGAAGGGCCATGAAGTTATATCAGAAAAGTTTCATAATATTCAAACTATTTTATAACATTAGAAAAAAACAACAGTAAATAAACAGTATGCTACAACAGAACAGATCATTCCTTCATTATTCCTTCACACAGGTTACCATTCATTGTGGAGATTGTGCGTACAGCCCCAAAAGGATTACACATCCTTTATTTCAGTGGAGGCAGGTGCTTTCTTCTTGTTGGTACTGGGCCTTGAGCCTTTTCTAAGTAGTAATTTTCACTCTGCATCTAATTTTCAGCTGTACAGATGCAGCACATCAAAATAACATAAAAATCACTGTACATTTCAGCATCCTAGAAGCATCACTGGGTGCACCATTTTTCCTTCAAAAACACCCTCTTTTACTGTTCTGCAGCTGTGTAGTTAAGCTTTCTGGTGTATGCTCTCAGTAGACTTGATTCTGTAAAACAATGGCAGGAAATACTGTAATTCAGAAAGTCTCATCTCGTCCAGATAAAGTAGTTAGCCTGACTACACCTTTATGTTGAATGGTACTCGGTGCCTTTGAGTGAAACAAGACCTGCATATCGTTTTAGGTATCAGATATTCAAGTGCTATTGATGGAGATATTTGACTTAGTAAAGCTGGCCAGGCTGGTGACTGGGACTCCTGTGGTCTAGCTCAGACAGTGACTGAGAGACCTCCAGGGCCTGTGGGCAGGAGTTGGGTAGACCATGGGTGAATCTGGTAAGGGCCATTAAGACCTATTGGAGCCCTGAGGACCTTGACAACTACAGACTAGAGTACTGTCACCATCTTATGTTGTGTGGGCCATTCAAAACTCATTAGATGTAAAAGAACTTTCTTACCTTCTAATGTTTGAAGAATTCATAGAGATGAAAGTCATTCCAGAGTTGTCATGTTCCCTGCAAAAAGTGGTAAGAATACAGTCTTATCGCTCCTGTGTGTTATTTAAATGCGGCATACTACTTCCACTCAAGCCCAAGTCATTTTACCAGTGAAAGAGAAGTGGAAAATGCAAAATGCTGTTCTGTAGAGATGGAGATGCAATTCTGAGTATGTCCAGAACTCTAAATTTAAGAAAATCATCCCAGGGGCATCTCTCCAGTAAAGTTGCACTGCAACAAAAAAATGTCAAGTCTTAACTTTCAGCCTGAAACTTTTTATTCTTTTCATATAAAGCAAGATTATTAACTAACATGCATGGGCAATTGTCTAAAGATAATGATTAGTCTTACTGCAGAAGTGTGTGAATTTTATGTTATTCATAGAGTCTCAGTGTGGACCCATTGTAGAGATTATTCACTAAAGGAAAATGAGTGTATATAACAAGCTTTCTGCTTATAGTGAATTTTTAATGCAGTTAGTATTGGCTTATTTTGCGTAAATAAACAAGAATTGAGAAACCTAAGGCTAGGTAGAGGTCAGATTTTGTCATTTAGGGACTGTTCCTAAAAGGCCTCTTCACTCAAATAGTACCTCATAGAGAATGCACAAAAATTAAAGTTTTAGTCAATTAAGTTTGTTTCAATGACATTATGGGGGATAAACCCATATTGTTTCAGAAAGTATTATCCTTGTGTTCAGAGACCTTGTACTTTAGGCAGTCAGCCAGAATCTATCACCATGGATTCACAACAATCAAGGCCTTGACAAGTTCTATGTCTAAAGAAAACCAGTTAGTCAATTAATGGTTAAAGACTTCAAAACATCTTTTTGTTGGTATGACACTGATTCAAAAGATAAAAGTCTAAGCAAACCTTTTCAATAGTTTTCTGTTCTTTTCTCCAAATCTTCTGAGGAGAAAGAATGACAAAAAATCCAACCACAAATCCTGCTAGAACACATAATAGTTAACTAGTAGACAATCATTTAGAGTAACTCTTCTATTAGCAATTGGAACATTTCCTCTAAAACAGAAAGAAACTTTCAATAGATTTTATGGTTTCAGACTTGAGTCTTTTCTTTAATTGGATGTCGCCATTTAATTTTGAATGAAATAGTTTTTCTTTTATTGCATTCTGATACATGCCAGCTTTTGACAGAGAAAGCAAGCAACATAATGCTCATATGGCACATTAAGAGCCACACTCTGTTGTGGCTTTGCACTTCAGAGACCCTAAATTCTACAAAATTTGTTCATTAAAAGGCTTGACTACAGCAGCCTGTGTTAGAGGTAAAGCAATAATTGAAAGAGGCACAATTGCTTTTTGCAAAACCTATTTTTGAGCTGTATGAAGGGATAAAATAACAAATTGTCTGCCCCAATTTCTCTTGATATTCTTTAGCTAGCTCAATCAAACATAGCTGCTCTTAATGCAGGAGCTCCTCAAAATTCTATTGCCCTGGTAATACAGAAAATCAGACTGCATCAGCATAGGGATTTTCTCATCCTGAAATCCATCAAGATATCTTTTAGGAATCTATCTTTCTTCAGAAAACACGTGGTTGTGATTCCTAAAGCTGCTCAGAACTCACTTCTGTAAGTGTCATCAAGCAGTCTTTAAATATTATAACGAGGCTTGCAATGGACATAATGCCTGTATAATATGTGCATACATACTGCCTTATAGATTTTCTTTGCTTACAACTTTGACCCTCCTCAGCACCCATTTGGATGCCTTCTAGAACAGCTAAGTATTTAGGGTTTGCTGAGTTCTTAACAACCTCTTAAAGAAAATTTGGTCCCAGTACATGCCTGCCCAACTCTGCTGACCTCAGCAAGTTCATGAAAGAACAGAAATTGTTTGCTCAAGGCAAATTCAATGCTTCCTCTTAGTGGCCTAAATTTGGGAAAACATCCCTATTAGGATTAGCGTTCAAACAGAAAACAGTGCTAACACATTGCTAAATTCAGCTTTCTATCTGGAACTCTGCAATCTAGTTATAAGTTCTCATGAGCAGTGCTGTCTTTCAAAATACCACTTTCCAAGAACTCCAGCTATGTGGATGACCTGGAATATACAATTTAGATCTTGCCTGAGGTTTAAGAATATTCTATGTAGAAGAATACGATACAAAGCCAGACATAAAGTTTATTCTCCTGTCCAAGTTTCAACACCAGTCTGACAAATTCTTTGGCCGAAAGCTGCCCAAGATCCTTCTACTGTAGACCTTTTTTTTTCTTTTTTTTTAATTATTATTCTTTTCAGATTAGCTTGCTTCCTTTATCAGTGAACCGACCTGCAGCTAAGTCAATTCTCCCATTGCAAAATATTGCAAAGGTTTTCCCCTCTTCCACTCAGAGAATCAACTTCTGTCCTTTAATTACACCCATCCCAATAATTTTAAATCCCTCTTTTACTTCTTTCTGTCCTACTTCAAAAATTGTCATACTCGGAGGCACCTGCAGAGAAGATTCATGAAGAATCTTCCAGGAGCCATCAACTTTCTGAATGCATAAGTTGGTTATTCAGGGTTCAGTCATGAAGATGAAATAGTCTCTTCATTCCTATCATGGTAGCATCTTTATCAGTAAGGTAGACACATATGCATTACACCGTGCCACCATTTTCAGAAAAGCAACCTCAAAGCATCCACCAGAATTTATTAGTTGTATTTAAATATATTCCCCAAACGTCATGAGTCTAAGGAATGGTAGAGAGCAGCTTGTAAGGAAACAAAGAAATTATATGTCCCTCATACTTTTGTCCTTGCTAATATGAGTAGTGGTTACTGAAGTCCATGGAGATGACTTCAACTATTCAGGTTGAAGGTGTCTCTTTCCACAAAACTACCATTACTCCATCAACCCAGCTGCTAGCCTTCTCCACTCATAGTGCTAGGAAGGGATTTTCTTCTATGCATAAATTACATTAAATTAACCATCACTGGCAGGTGGATGGTGAAATTATATATTTGTAGTAAAGCCAGCAGTTGGGATTTTCAAGGGCATTCTTTTAGTTTCAACAGGAATATCAGTGAAAGAATGTGCACCCTGAAAAATTCTTCCTTTGAATTTTCTTTTTGGCCAGAAACCAAATTAAGGTGCAGCTCATCAAGAGCGGAAGCCTTTGTTTTGTTTAATTTCAAAGTTATAAAACATAAAACTGTGAAACTGTGGTAAAAACATTTCAGCTAGCTCAAACAGGGATGCAGTATATTACCAAATGTTTTTTGAAGCAATGAAGACTCAAAGTGTGGTTTTCTCTTTTTTATTTTTTCTTTTTGCCCCAGCAGTTAATTTTTGTTGGTGAAAAATAAACCTATTCATCCATTTATTTTCAAGGATATATTTTCATTAACTGAGGTCTAGAGCTATTTGGAAAACAGGAGAAAATGTTTATCATTGTTTTCATTTGTTTAGTTGAAACGTTGCTGGAAATATCAACATTTCAACATGTGAAACATTTTCATTAACTCTACCAGTGTCAACTGGGACTGTCTCTGCAAAAAGTCAAAGTTGGTAGATCTATGCCCAGCAGACACAATATATTGGAAAACTAAATCAGCTTGGTAAATCTGTCCCCAAACCACCAGACAGAACTGAGTTGCAAGCATTAGTGTTGTCCCCTCTTTCCAAATCCACAGCATGAACTGTCCTGAAAGAATCTGCTGTCCAGAATGTTTCATTCATCAGCTGTTAAAAACAAACAAGAAAAAAAGCAGTCTTTTCAAAATGTATCGGGTTGGGTGACCAGAATAGCCAAGTCATGAATCATTTGTGAAAAGTCTTGATCATGGTCATTGCTGTAACACATTTGGAAATCCTTCAATACTCTAGGCCTGATCTAGAATATCATTCAAGTACATGTATATGATTACATGAGTATAGTTCCCCTTGGGTTTTTCACAACTGAAACGTTTGGAGGTGGAGAGTGAAGTTTTGCTAGGTAAAAGTGAAGGAAAGAAAAAGTTCACAAATCACTGTAGAGTTCATATTCACATTTGGCCATATTATAACCCAGCAGAATTCACATGTAAAGTAACTTGAGATGCTTCCATGAAATCCACTGGAAACCAGCTTGGAGGGTTGTGTGTGTGTGTGTGTGTGTGAAAAAAAAAAAAAAAAAAGAAGGAGAAAGAACTTAAAGAAATTCCATTGTTATTACAGTAAAATATGCAACTTAAGATAATTATTTAAGCATTCTCTTCAAATTTATAAAAACTTCCATTAAAATTAAGCACATGAACCAAGACTTAATCAGCTGTAGTTACCAAATTCAACCATAAGCTCTGAATGGCCCCTTTTGACTGATAAATATAGCATATTTTTCATTTGTACAATAAAAGTAGCAATATCATTCTATGTGAAATGTCAAACAATTTTGCAACAAAAAAGCCACCCTTGCTCCCAAGCTGAGAGGTTGGCTCTGATCCTCCTCTCACTGGCACTGCAAGCATAGTTTCACAGATACTTCTGGTTTACATGGTGTAAGAGCTCAGTGTGCCCTTTTCCACACAAAATTTTAGCATACAGCAATCTCAGATGGCTGATTACCACCTTTCCTCTCCCCTTCTTCCTTTATAACTGGGTTTATAATGAAAACGTTGACACAGCTTTAACTATGGCAACATTAGCATTTGCCATTATAATTAATAGATTCTTTTTTCTTTGTGATTTACACGCATAAACTCTTCCCTGTGCAGTAGTTACAGATGGTATAGCTTGTAACATATACTATCCCTAAACAACAAATACATTCTTTTTAGAGTATGTCTCTGCTAAATTTTATTTAAATGTAAAAGGTAATAGGCAGAAAATGTAGTTTGCTTACAAGTTTCCTTTATGGTTGTTTGACTGTCACTTTTCTACAGATTTATGATAATAATTGTTGCAACAAAAACGTTTACTTCACTGTCTAAATAATAAGGTAATTTGTTACAGCTAATTACTCAAGTGCTTCCTTAATCTCAATTAAGAGATCCAGGCTGATTTTCTACATTTCTGCAGCAGTATGTTCCAGAATATCTTGTTAATGTATTCCCAATCACATATTTGTTAAGGAATGCATGGTCCATGCAAAACTGAAATGCTAAAATACATAGCTGCAATCTTAAACAATGATCTATTGTGACACGGGATGTGGGACATTTCCACAGCTTTTGTGATTGCAGTAATGAAGCTGTAAACCAAATAGCATGAAATGAAGCAAGGCCTTACAATTTAATCAGCTCGTAAACAGATCTACTGCATCAAGCAAATGACATTATTATCCATCCGAAGTAAATCATGCTAATCTCAGGAGATAAAATCAACATCATTAATGGTCACATGTCATATTCATCAACACTAAACCATCCCTTTTGACAGATTAATCCTAACTACAGCTCCCACGATGTATGGTAATAGGGCTTGTAGCATACATTTCATTCAGCAGTAAGGCTAACCAGCACTCTTAGTCTGCTATTACAAATAATTTTTTTATTGATTTACATATTTTAAAATGCATTTAAGGTGAGGTACCATTAAAAATCCTGTCACTATCACATATTTCTTCCTCACATTCTCAGCCTGTATTAATAGAAACTAGAAACTAAACACTGTGTGCCATAGAAATACTTTCTTTAACATGCTGTTAGTGGTAATTAAAGATCGTTCTCCGTGTTTTTCATTTAGCAATGAAAATGTGTGCCCTTTTTTTATAGGGTTTAAAGAACTATTGATAGTATTATTCTAATATCTCATTTGTAATATAGCAGTGCATAGTGCCCCTGGTCATGGATCAGGGCTTCATTGAGCCAAGTAGGATCCTGAAGACTTTATTATCCATTATCCCCATAATTAATACAACATGAAAAACAAAGTTGCATTTATGATATGCACTCTTCATTGCAGTTCATCGTGTCCTGCAGGCTGGTTGCGATTTCTGCTCAGACTCCAGCTCCTGCGTATTGGCTATTTGTTGCAAACAGAAAATATATTTATTTATCATGGAACTGACCCTGTATGAATGCTTTTGAAAAGTGTCCACTATTCAAAGTGTCACTTCCCTTGAACAGGCACTGAATTATATTGACAGGCACATTATCAAGGGCTGCTGACTGACAGAATGAATGACTGCAGCTACATGCCACGTTGCCAGTCATTGATTGAGTGGGTGCAAAAATTATCTACAACCTTTGTAGATCTAAAGGACTCTGAACTAAGGCTAGAAAAGACGATATATGCAAGTGATTTGCTAGCGCAACATTTATCAACTTAGTACAAACATCTCAACTATTACCCAAACTACTTCACTAATGTAGTAATTCATTAATGGTTTTTTCTCCCTCCTGAAACTATTTTTTTAACATTCCTTGTATGCAATTATTAATGTCATGTTATTTAATATGTGTTTATATTTTACCGGGGAAATATTTGGGGTAATAACTTAAAAAGCAACCGCTGCCTCCTGCATTTGTTTTTAAGCCAGTGTGGGTTTAGATGCGTCTTAGCAAAACTGTAAGGACAAAGCAAAAACAATATTAGACACTGCCTGTGGCTGACGCATAGCAATCAGTAAGTTTGGTTAAGAGAGAAGGCAGAATACTCCTTGGACTGTGCTGGGACTTTAGGAAAACACTAAAGTACCAAAAAAGCATTTCATTTATTTGCCAAAATAATTTATTAGCTGGATTTAGTTGTGATTGACATAACAGCAGCTTGAAGAAGTAGACCACAAAGATCTACTTTTTGTAAAAATCACATCTATTGACTAAAATGAAAAATGTTAATAAAATGTTTCATAAGTGCATTAATTTCAGAACCTCAAAGTACTAACATCAAATTTACTGGAATCCACTGACCTTTAAAGGGCTTTTAAAGATTTTATAACTTAGATTGTCACATTACATACCAAGAATCCTTAAAAATCTGTTTTTTCTATCTATGGTATGTTTTTACTGTTAAGGTTGTAAAGACTTTCCTTTTTCTGTCACTGTCCTTTCTACTCTCAGTACTCCTGTACTTGAAGCCCTACATAACAAGTTACTTAATCTTTGACAGGCTGTAGACATCTGCAGAGCTCATCAGTGAGGGTGGTTAGAGAACTAAAAGAATCACTGATGAGGAAGACCAAAAAGCCCCATCTTTCTCATAGGAATTTGTGCTACTGCATAATGTCTTAGTGAGGTCATGGTGTCATTCAGCTAATCCAAATCTGTGTCCTAGTACCTCCTAGACATGTCTACTCTTACAAAGGTTTACTAGTAAGCCAAGATGAAAGTAGTCTGTCCTTGAAGGGATATGGTTTAGGTAGGTGGAAGAAACAAAACTGGTTTTCATGCAATAAAAGCAAAACTGCAACAGGACTTCTGGGTGGTATAAGTGCATATAAAGTGAAGCTTTGCAAGCGCAGCTGTAGTGAATGAAGTAGGGGCAAAACATAGACCCTGATGTAGTTGTGACACCAAAATTTTCCCATGTAAATCAAATCCTAGTAAGAAACTGCACTTGTGCAAAAATAGTTATGATCTATAAAGACGAAAAATGGATTGTCTCACTTTTATCTTCAAGAAACAAAGGACCAAAAACATATGGTGGGCAAAAGACAGTAGGAATGCTTCTATTAGCTCACTTTTATGCCTGTTAGGGGTATAGATTAGGATCACTATTAAAAGGATGAGGACAGTCCCCTGTGACTAGTTGATAATTAAGAGTAAAATGATGTATTATTTTTATTCCTGTTATTTGGTCCTCCCAGAGAACAAGTTTTACTAAATATATGATAAAAAAACCTCTTTGAGAATTTTGTATAAGGTATTTAGCAGTGGGAGTCAGATAAAAGCCACTACTGTAGTATTAAAATATCACATAATCTTAAATTTTTTTAGCAGAAGACATTAAAAATGCCATTTACTAATGATATCATTACAGAGAACTTGTTAATTTATTTGTTTCACTTCTGAAATACAGCTGTAATAGGAAGCCGTGCTTCTTTTTAATAAATACTTATAATCTGTCAGTTTAAAGAGCTACACATTGAACTCATACAGATAACTGGTTCAGTCTCAAAATGATAAAATGTCATGCTATAAAGATCATTTCATTCCTTAAAAATGAAAAAGAGACATGATTTAAAATACTGTGCTTTGGTTGCATGCACAAGATTTTTATAATCAATCATCTAAAATAAACTATACTATTTAGGAGCTATTTGAAAGGAGACAAGCTGAAAACCCATCAAAAAAAATACAACCCCAACAAAAAAACCCAACCAAAAATAACCAAACTGAAACCCACAGCATAACAAAAGATTAAGAATAGAAAGCATCTTAAGTTTTATGCATATATTTTGTTTGCTGTTTTATGTTTACTGCAACTTAGTAAGTCAATCTACTAAGTGACATACAGCAAAACAAAGTTTTAATGGTAGTAACATTGCTAGTTACAAGCTAATAGAATTACCCAAAGAAATGCACATGTGATTACTGAGGAAATGACCATTAAATAGTTAAGCACAATAAAACCAACTAGAGAATGTGGGGTACCCAACACTGGTATACAAAGCTGGTTTCTCCTGTGTGTAAATGTATGCTGAAGGATATTAAGCAACATACAATGGAGTTATTTTACTACCATGATTCACTGGTGAAAATGATGGTGGAATATGCAGTGCTGGATGTTCAGGCCTTAAAATTCTCTTGAGTATGTTATCAATTTGCATGTGGCTCAGGTTTGTAATAACTAGTGACAAAAATGGTTACTTTCTCATTTGCTAACCATTGTGGAATAAGTTGTTGGTTATTGCATTGTAGTTGTAAGGTTGTATTTGAAATCTAGAATGCTTTTAAAGTCAATGTAAAGGATACGGGTTGAAGTAATAGAGTACATTAAGAGTTTATATTTTTATTAAAAAACACTAAGAAGCCATGGGAATTAACATAAGCTAGACATGCATAGTTCAATCCAACATCAATAATACAGTGAAAGAAACAGTGGAATGTGCCTCAAACATGTAATTAGTTGTATGGCAGCATTAGTTCAATAAAGGTACCAAGGCAACAGAGACCTTATGAACATAGTTAAAACTTCCTGGCAGCTGATTTTCCTTTTGGCTATTTGGCATGTAAAGTATAGTAGGTTTATGCACCTATGCAGTAACAAATTGGTGCCTGCTTATGATCCACACAATTTCTCCAAACCAGCTTTTCCTGATGAGTAATCTACATTGCCACTGTTTGGGTCACATAAAAGAACACCCTAATGTTGTAGCTGACACCTTCATTTTCATCCCAACTGACTGTAGAGCTTCTAATTTAGGGAGACAAGTGGTTATTATGCATAGCAGCAAGGGGAGCAGTGCCAGATCTGCAAACTCAAATCTGAGGAAATGAGAAAACGCTTTTTTATGCTCACTGTATATAAACATTTAAAGTACATGTAGCTAATCAGTGAGCAAAATTAGCCTCTCTCATTTTCTCATCTGCAACCTTAATAGTGACATAAGCATGGACCTCAACGTACGATCTCTGAGCTTTAATTTTCTCATGTTGAGAAAGAGGAAAATCCAGAGAGAAAATAAAATATACCCTTTGTTAATCTTGTATTATAAGAACATATAAAACTACATGGAAGCTTGTAATTGCACTCTTGGCTTTAAAATTTTTTTTCAAAGTTTTCTTTCTTCAATATAGTCAGAAATACATGTTATAAGCACAGAGATCTGTGAAGCTAATTTAAGGCACACTGAAGACAATGCAAGCTAGAACAAAGCTCACAGTTTTTGTAGTTTTAGACAAATTTTGTCATAAGATGAATTAGTTAATTTTGAATTCTTATTTTAGAAAAATCACTTATAAAAGGCCTATCTGTGCTCCTTTATTCTGGTCATTTTTTTCCCTTCCTTCTGAATGCCATTTTTTATGCCAAAGGAAAAAAAATAATTAATTTCTCATTGCATCATCATACATACAGATGATCAAAACGCATACATGGTGATCCATTTCTTAGCTGTTGACAGTGGAGCTGGAAAACACTGAAAACTTTTTTTTTTTCATACTGTTTGGATTATAAAAAGAAACACACAAACTTGAAAAGACTGATTGGCTTCAATGTATTAGCCATAGCTATCTTAAAAATATTTCCAAACTTATATGGACAATTCCCTACGTCTTCATTTTCATGTGAAGTTCTATTCTGAAAAGCAATCATCAGAGCAACACCTTTGTCCTCAAATTAGTTTTGTGTGTGCAATGCATGCTCCTTTTAAGTAGCTCAGTTTTGGTTCTGTGTAATAATCAGAGGGAGCCTGAGTATTCAGGGTCTCATATCATGATTGTATCCTTAACTGAATGCCAGTGAGAAGATCAGATCGTATCTGGCCTTTACGAACCAACATAGGGTGGCTGCTTGAAAGGAAAGGGTACTCCTTTGTTTCCATTTACTTTTGCATGGGAACAGTGATAATATACCTAGTGACCTACACTCTGAGCTTCACCTGCAGCAGTAATACAGCACCATGGGCTTGTCAGTCAACCAGTCTAGCAAACTAGACAAAACATAAAAGTGATGATTCATCAAGTGACAGCTGAGCTCTTGGGAGTCCTTGAGAAACAGTGCCTGATCCACCAGGGTTAATTCTCCCTTAAGCTCCTGAGGTAGCACAATTCCTCTGTATCCCTTCCCATCCCCTGCCAAGGAGGCATTGCACATCTGTGGAATCATCTAGCCTTTGACCCAACCAGAAGCAGTCCAGTCTGACTTGCAGATGCTAGTGCATTTAACTTCAACTGGGATAAAGAGAAGTCCTTCTCTTGTAAATGGAAAACGTTTTGACTAAAAGCTGCCAAATCGCGGCAAGTAGTGAAGTCCACAAGGCTTTTCTCAGTGTCATTTGGTAGAGGGAAAGAAAAAAGCCTTCAAGGAGAGCATATGAGTCATGGGATTGGGTTTCCAGAGGGCTTTTTGGGATTCTTTTAGACCAAGAGTTTTCTAACACTGTCAGAGCAGGGGCTATGTGAAACTCAGCAATTTTGACTGTCATGCTATTTTTCAGTTCCAGCTTTCATCACTTTGTGCCTTTTGGGCTAACTTTGCCTTCACTTAAGTGGCTGTCAATGTAGAATAAATCACGTGAGGGATACTTAGGGCCATGCTCTTTGCCCAGCCCACATAATAGAGGAAGGAACCAAATCCTCAGAAATTAAGGTGTATACTCTCCTCCTCATTATGGCTACTGAAATCCTGGAGAACTAATTGATAAGCTGAATATAAGAAATAATTATTTTCTTTAGCATTTACTCCACTACTCTGTGAGGACTTGCGGCCCTCTGCTGCTTTTTAGAAAAGCAGGAAAAAAATCTGCTCTTTTGAGCACAATTCAAGAGAAGAGAGTAAAAATGGATGTATTGCACAATGCATGGGTAGCTTTAGTACAAATTAATATACTGTGATGGGTTTAGGGACAGAGGGGTGTCCAGAATTGGACCTGGAACAGTCAAGCCAGTGATTCATGGCTTTCTCTAGTGAGGTGAATGATTCTTTAATTCCAGCCTCTGCAACTGTGCCTTGCCATTATTCTTTTTCAGATGCAAAATATTGCAGACATTATTTCTTGAAGGGGCACATGCTAAAGGACATTGGGACTAGCTAACAAACTGGAAATTTAAGCACTGCTTCTTTACATTTTAGGGCAGGAGATAAACTGAGCTCTCGATATACATTTTTAAAGAGAGAAAGAATGTGGCCTGATTCTGACTTAGACTCTTGCATAGGAAGCTCATGTAACTCTGAAGACTCTACAGAGGAGCCAGCTTCACAGTAAGAAAAGCTTATTTTGTTATTATTAGCAGCCTGAGGTGTGCTGACTATTTTACTCCTGGTATTTTGCCATCTCTTTTAACAGGCATTGCCACAAAATGACTCATGAGAAGGGTTTTTTGAATGGAGCTCAGTCATTTTGGCACAGATTCCAATTCTGATCATAGGGAAACCATTTCCT
>JANEMJ010039379.1:36741-48966 GCA_024361745.1 Cacatua alba | reverse complement strand
CATGAGAAGGGTTTTTTGAATGGAGCTCAGTCATTTTGGCACAGATTCCAATTCTGATCATAGGGAAACCATTTCCTTTTCCAATTACGTGGTCAAGGCACAACCTCAAGTACTGCGGAGTCTTCTCTTCCCATGTTAACCTAGCGGGAATGGCCAACTAATAAGCAGAAGAAAGTAAGTGTTTGGTGAACTTTACAGTCTGAAACTGTACACAAAAGACTCAAGGCCATCAATTTCCCTTCATTTTTTGCATGCTGCTCTTGAAGACTCTTCATGGGCTCAGTTTTCAGGAACATATTTCAACAGCAATACTACAGATGTAAAATTATAATTCCTCTCTTCAGTAGTTAATGTTAGAAATGACATGTAACTGACCTGTCAGCTCCGATCCTTCATCTGGTGGGGGGTTTGAATCAACTCCCTAGTGGAAAACAGTCTGATGTAAAGCCGAGCTAGACCTTAGCTAGACAAATCTCATTAAAGCACAAACCTTAAACAAATGCAAGGCTTTATTGGCACCTACACACTTGTTCTGTCTATCTAATCCACACAATGGTCTGTTGACCATGAACTTTTCTCCCCTGTGGGAACTGAGGGTGATTTCCTTCACACTTCTTAACTTCCAAACATAATTTTTCTCCCCTCTTTCCCTCTTAATTCCTTTCTCCCACTGATCATAGAAAACCTCTCAGTAACTCTTACTCAACACTGGAAAGCATTCCAGCATTTCACAGATCCTCACATCCGTTACTGTTTACAGGACTGTATCCCACAGTTAGGCAGTACTGGGCTGATCTCCGAGTCATTGAAGTCAGAAGGGATTTTGCCACAGACGATAATGAGCACAGGATGAGGCCCATGCAACAAATTTTGTATTACATCCAGGTGTATTTTTATGTAAAAGGCATTTTTCACTTAATGTAAATGACAGGGCTTCAGTATCCAATGGATATATTCTTTCTAACTCAGCACTGTGCAAAAAGCTTTTCATCTACTATACTTTTGGTTCCAGTGCACAAAATGAAGTGGGATAGTTAAAAACAGTAACGTACCTGGTGATTTACCATATTTTACTTACATTATTATATAGCTATTAGATGTAATATTGTCTGCTCCTGTCACTCTCTGCAATGTGTTTGATGATTCAGCGAATAAATAAAACCCGGGGTTAGCAAATAAATGAGAGCAGAATTGGCAGCAGACCAAGCCTGCTTTATTTGACTGAGAAAGAGATGTGTTACATAGCCTGTTTGTTTAAATTATGCCAAGAGCTGAGATACACCAGGTGTTGTAGACCATGGAGTAGAGCCCTTAGAATGTTTGCAAAAACCAGATTTCTGTTTACTGGTTTGCAAGAATACATAACCAGAAGGTTTACACTAAGAAGTTGAAAGAGTAGAACTCTGTGCTAATATTTTAATATTTTCTTAAAGTTACAGAAATGTCACATATGTGCTAACAGTGACTCTCCAGTCCCTGTGTCTCTGTCTCTCTGATGGAATCTGTAGTATATGTATTTATGAAAACTATTTTAATGATTATCCTAGTGATACTGAAATACCATCAGACAGTTCTTTAAAACAGATCAGTCCATGCTACCTTTATTCAACCAAACTGCCCTTAAGTTCAGTAAATGGGAGTTGGGTTTGGGAGATTTAATCTGTCAAGGTTTTTCCCCCCACTACCTCTTCCATGAGAGACAGCTAGAGGGAGTGAATTAAAACCAAGGAGAACCTCAGCTGTTCTTTCAGGGTGGCTATGGAAGTATACAGCTCCAGTGCACAAAGACACCATAATAAAGAGGATCTAACACAATACTTAAAAGTTGTTAACTTTTGCTTATGATCATACTGAGGATGTGTTCAGGCATTCACTGCAGAGGTGGCTGGGCCGCCAGCTTTGTGCTGCTATCCACAGCTTCAAGCAGAGCCAACAGACTCAGTAAGAAGTGTGATACTCACCCACTTCATTGCAAAGTCAGCCAAAGCAGTTTCATCTACCATAAAAGACTGTTTTAAGTAATCCACTTAACTTTGCACTGCTGTGGGGCCAATAACCTTTGTCAAGGGAAGAGGCAAAACCAGCAGGACTTTTGTCATAAGCTAGTAAAGCAGTTTCTGCAGTGTACATCAGATCACAGCCTAAACCAGGTTCAAAGCTTGCTGAGAGCACGGTGGGGGAGGGGGAGAGACACAAGGAGGATGGAGAGAGAAAAAAGCCATGAGAGAGAGAAGCAGAGAAAGACTACTCATTCTCTCTTTAACTCTATGATCTGTTACCAGCCCTCTGAGCAAAACATATCTGTCTACCAACAAAATAAAGGCTAATGCATGTGAGGCTTCTTTAGGTTTCACCCAGTCATTTATTTGTTTTAGTGATTTTCTTCCCTGCCTTGAATAGAAAAAGATTACTTTTTAAAAACCAACTGCAGCAGTAGTGACATGAGTTATCTTCCAGCCAAAGTACATTGTCTAGGATTCAGTTATCTCAGAGACTGCCTTTTTCTCTGTATCTTCTAGTGGTTATAACTTACAAGTGCCTGGAGTGCTTTTATTGTCTGGTTCAAACATCTTGATGGACAAAACATTCCTACTGGCTCTCTCTGGAACTCTCTCTAAGTCTGCCAAAGCCTGAGCTTCTGCTTAACCTCACTTTGCATTTAGCAAAAGGATATTGAGGTAGTCCCAGAAAAATGCTGAGAGATCTGTGTTGATCTAATGAAGAAGATAATAATGCCATGCATACATGGAAGCATGCACTTGTGTACACTGGTTAGTGTGGCTGAGTTGGTATAAATAAAAAAAGAAGATCCCTAGGATAATTCCTAATTCCTGCGAAGTCAGAGCTAAAACTGCAACTGACTGTAGTGGGACCAGCATTTTGTCTCTGTTTTTTTTTGGCTCTGTATTTTATCCATTAGCCTGTCTGTATGCGATCAGTTCTCTGTCTGTATAAGACACATGAAGATTACTGTCATACAAAGAAATACACACATTTTTTTAATGTAACTTTCCTCAAAAGTTTCTTACAAGAAAGTCAAGAAGCTGCTCAGTCTCCATTAATATGGGCACAAGTATTAGAACACAGGATGGATTATATGTATAAAAATAAACTATTGCTTATCCCACTGCTGAGGTTTTTTAAAACCATTTTTAATGGTCTTGCAAGCAAAATAGATTCAATCTGCCAATATGTTACTCCATTTGTATGTCAGTGCAACTCCATTGATTTTTGTGCTATTATGGCAGTGTAAAAATGAAATAACATAGCATTGAATTAAACCTATTCAAAGGCTGACTGATGGTCCTGTTCAGAAATCAGATGAATTAAGAAAAGCAAAATATGTCAAGAGGAGGTGATATTCCTGCTGTCGTGGGAGCAAGGATCACACACTGTAACAAATAAGCTCGTTTCAATGACAGAACATGCTTCACAGTGGAGAAATGATGTGAAATGTCAGGACCATATACAATTTGTTTAAAAGCCTCATCGTTGTCTAAAATAGCCTCTAGCTTGTGTTCTTCTTCTTCGAGAACTACACTAATCCTCAATTCTGCATCTCTATTTCTTCACACAATAAAGTTTGCTAAGTACGGGTTGCACAGGCAGTAAGATTTGTTGCTTTGGGACTTGGGACAAAATCTAATTTTAGTAGCTCTATGCTTCTGCTTATAGTGGTGAGGCAGAATATCAAGTGAGCTGTTTAGCTGTGTTAGAGCCACATGTTTGCACTGGTTACAAGGTTCATTTTCATAATTCTTTAAATGACTGGCCTTTACCCTAACATGAAAGCAAGCCTTATTCCATTAAGCCCTCAGTTCACCCAAGTTACAGAAAAATGGGCCCTCTGTATACTCTGAAGTTTAGTTTGCATTAGCCAGCTGCTTGGTTAGGGTAATTTAAGCCAAAACAAGAGTATTGCTTTTCTCTAAATAGGTGTTGTAGGCCACAATATGGTGTGGGTTTAAACTGTGTTATATCACTTTAAGACATAAGTCTCAAACGTGAGAAAAACGTGTGTGATAAAATAAGGCCAACATTGGTTTTGACCTAGTTTGAACAAAGGTGCAGAAAATCAATGAGCCCCAGAGCAGCCTAAATGCTTTGTTAGCCTTTTACTACAACATTATATATTACATGCAAATAATGGCACAAATTTGATGCTACTATTCATGTCAAGTGATTTCTTTAAATCTATATTTTATATTTTACAGATCTTGAAGAGTAACATTTTTCTTTTTAGTGCAAAGTTGCTCAAGGTTCACTGGAGACTCTTTTAAATTGCTGCTTTCAGAGAAATAACAATGTAAAATGACATTATGATGTATAGCACCCTTCTGAAGACTTGAACCAGTGCAGCAGCAAGCCACTAAAACCTCTGGGAATAAAGCAATCTCCAGAGCACTATTGTCCAGTTGTCCTAACTGGATCATTTTTAATTAGTTGCAATTAATTTCAAGAGACAGCACACTGAAATATCAAATCAGAAAGCACAGAAAAACACACTGGAATTTGGAAATTATCATTGTTATATAGCTTCCCTATTACAGAAGAGAGCTGGATCTGAATATTACCTGCCTTAATCTGCATAATTTATCTTTATTATAGAAACAAATTAATGAAAAGACATGCAATGATATTGCTAGGGTAGTAACAGAGCTTTAGCAGTCTAACAAGTAGTCCATACCCCTTTTCTATTGGAGCGATTAGTATCTATCAGTTCTAACAATTGTCTCTGTATGGCTAAAATGGTTTAGGATTACAGAGACAGCAGGCTACAAATTATCTACATTTTTGTCCCATCCTGGCCCAGTGGGTTGGTTATTCCTTCAAGGGGCTTGGCAGACCCAAGTTGAGACACAGTTCTTATCAGTAAATTTCAAGAGAAACTGAGATTTACCCCTCTGTGAAGGCATGTTAGAAATCCTGCATTTTTCAGTGCTAGAGGCATCCAAATGGAAGGATTTTGTTACTAAGACATGAAATAGTACCTATGAACACCCAAGCTTCCAGGCAATGCCAGCCTTGCAGCAGTTACTCTATCCCTGACTGCCCTGGCACAAGTAACCTGTACCCAATTCAGCATGGCTTGGGGGTGAGGAACTGCTGGATCTTCTCCTTTTCTGATCACTGCAGTCAGAACATTAGAGAGTTCACACAAAGGTTTGCTGTATCCTAAGGCTAGAAGAAATACATACCAGAGAAGTGCTGTCTTTCCTTCTGTGTTTCCTTAGCACCATCAATTGGTACCAATATGCCTTAGAGATATAGGCAGAAGTGCTATAGATCATATATATCACAGCACAGATAGGTCACTGAATTTAGAATGCTGAATTATGCTGTTAAGTGTTTCGATTTTGTAGATATTGTCAGGCCATATCTATGACAAATTAAAACGCTACATCATCTAATCTTGACACCACTAGAGGAAAAATATGTCTATGAGGTTAAATGGGGCCAAATTTTCAATAAAGTTATTTTAATGACAAGATATACCTCTACAATTCAAAGTGCAAAACAAACGTTCTCAAGTGAACTTAACATGAATGAAAGAAACTAAGTCAATCGTCTGTAGAAACTGAAATTCTAGACTGACAGCACAATAGACGGGGAAGACACAGTGCTCATTATTCTGTGTGCCGGTGCCCTTCTATCACAGCCAGAAGGGAAAAAGTCCTCCAGGGAGCTGGTGTGTGCCCATTCAGTCCTTACGAACTGTAATAAACTTGCTCAAAGTATATCGGGTAGTACCACAAGGTACTTGTTCCCTTCTCTGCTAGCTCCTTTGCACATAACTAAAAATAGTTAACTTGCTTCTTAAACTGGTTTTCAGATGAGAACTACTGATACAGTCAAACCAGTTACATAAAGAAGTGGTCTAATGTAGTCTTTGTGTCATCTCCTCTCTTACAAACACCAAATTATTCTATCTCTCTGCAATTACTTTGCAATTTCATGTATTTTTAATCATCAGATTTTTACAGTTTGGGCATTTGATTGTGAAGATGACTGAATTAGGGGGACTGGAAACTTCCTGAAAATAATAATAATACTTTTCTGAGCATTAAAATATTCATGTGATAGGTGGGTCCAATCAGCCATATTTTTTTCAGGAGAATACAGCTGGAGGAGCAGGTATAGTTTCACCACCATTTGCAAAAAATGCAATACAGGAACCTCTGTAATTCTCAAAGAAACCTGTACTCCCTCAAACAGACCTCTGCTATTGAATCATGTTTGTATACCAAGAGTGTTTAGTTTGCATTGTGAAGTCAAAGAAGCTACTAATTATGAAGTGATTTCATCCTGGCAAATATGATAACTAAAAATACAAAAGTACTTCCATGAAGATGATAATCTTATTATACCCTGTATCTATCTAAAACGCTTTACCTTCTCAGCTGAAATTGTCTGTATTTGTTCATGTAACAAAGACAAAATGTTTGGAATGATTGAATGAAATTAGGTCATGCATTTTTAAATATGATTTACTCAAAGCAACTTGATGGTTCTGTCTTATTGAGAGCCCCTGAAGATTAACTTTATTTTATTACAGCATCCTGCTCCTCCACCTGCAGTCAGAGCTTCCACTAGGCCAGCTGCAGTGAACACACATGGCAAGAGGCAGTCTCCTGGGATCTTATGCTGGGAGTGGGCAAGACTTACAAATGATAGAGTAAAAATCGAAACTACAGAAAAGTGAAGCTTGAGCACAGAAGTCCCATGAAAAGCCAGGGTCTGATCCAGAATAAAATTCTGGTATTTTGGTACCCTATCCAGGGTCCTCATTACTGGACAAATTGATCTTTAATGAGAAACTAGACAGAATTGGACTAGGCTCGTTTTTTTACAGCACAACCTAATTTCTGCTGCATCAAAATGTAAAAAAATGATTTATTTTCTTTCCTTCTTTTAATACTTTTGAGGTTCTTTTTTCCTTAGAGGGGCAGAATCTATCTACAGCTGAGGACCAATGGAAAAGTGCAATAGAGCTGAAGACTATCTACCACTAGAACACAACTTACCCATTCATGAGCCTTGGGTGACATGGCGTAGTGTGAGGCCTCCCTGCCCATAGCAGGAGGATTGGAGCTAGATGATCTTAAGGTCCTTTCCAACCTAAACCATTCTATGATTCACAGCAAGACAGAGGGGAAAAAGAATGCAGAACTATAACTTTTTAGTAATGTATATGTACACGTACGTGATTTTCTTATTAGACTAGATTGCCCAAAATTACAGCTGTGTTAGTAGAAACACTTAGAAGTACAGTGCCTTAGAAGTATAGTGTGAAGTACAGTTCCTGTACTTCTAAGTGCTGGCTAGGGGACAAGCTTCTTTTTTTGTGGGTTTCTTTTTTTTTTTTTTTTTCCCTTTTTAGTTACTTGGCTTAATTAACAATATTCAAAATAATAACATGACCTTTGATGCCTCTCTATGATTCACTGTATTCAAGAACATCTATTTTTGTTTGTATAATATCACAGCATAAATGGTGTCATCTTTTAACAGTGTGTGACAGGAGCTTAATTCCTCGTGCCTATGAATCAGGTCAAGAGCTCTGTTGATGACAGTGAGTTAGAGATTTACAGTAGACTAGACAAACTATAAAAACCTATGGTAGGGATTATGAGTTATCAAGATGTGCTGAGCTGGCACATGCTGCTAAGTCTGCGGTCAGCATTATCCAGAGAAAAGCTACAGTGCCACAGCTGCACAGTACTCTATTACTACCAGTTAGCATCAGAGCAAGTATCAGCAATGGGAAGACTTTAAAAAGGTTTGAAGGCAGGAGTTTAGAGAAGGGAAATCAGGAGGAAAATGCATGACAAACAGTAACATCTCCAGGAGTGGCAACTTGTAAGTCCAAAGGTTGCTAGCAAACAAACTGTACATTCAGCACTTTAACAAAACCATTCAAGGAAATAACGTCAACATCAAATTGAAAGCTTTCTATTCCCTTGTTCTGCCACGAAGTGTGAGGAAAGCAATAACTGTGGGAGGCTGCAGCTTTTAAAGCAGCGATTCTTTGTTCATTGCACATATCATCAGCTGATTATTTGCAATTGAGGAGTGTGCCAGGTAGGAAAAGGGTTTTACGTTCTGTAATGCTCTTCCTTGAACACTATTAATTCCTTTCTCGATTTTTAATATACATAAACACACTGCTTATGGCTTTATGTATGGTTGCATCAGTAAAAGCATAGGGGCAAAACAGCTTTTCTGAATCACTGGCTCTTCACAGACTACAATGGAATTCACTGGCTCATATATAGCTAAAGGTTAAGTCTGACTTTTACTTGCTCCAAATTGACTAGATATCCCAAATGAGAGTCAGTTTGAGAACTGAGGTATATTTAACTATGATTTGCCATGCTTCCAGTAGTTTTCAACCTTCCTTACAACCATACGGATGGGTCTTACTAAGGTCTTATACATTCAGTTATTTCACTTTTCATTTATGTGATGGACCTTTAGGGCAGACTAAGAAAATCATGGCCTCTATGGCAAGTTTTGGGTTTCTCTAGATGCTCTCTTCTGTACAGAATATAGAACAGAATGAGAAGCTGGGGTATGGTATTTATTCCAGCCCATAGTTGGCCATAGCTTGCAGTTTGAGGCACCAGAGTTCTGTTTTTCTTTCAATGACCTGCGCAGGGATGTTGATAAAACTAAAAAAGGTACAGAAAGTCATAAGAACATACTGGTTTTGCCAGAAGAAAATAAAAACGTAGTCATGCTTCTTTAGAACAGAGAGAACGTTTGCCCTGTCAGCAATCATCTTCAGGAACATCCCCCCATGTGTCCAAATTCCATTTTATCTGAATTGAGGTTGGTCCAACTTGCCTTTTAGCTTCCCAAGTGATCTGGTTCTACAAGAGCAAAGAGATTAAACCTTCCGGTGTGGTATGAAAGAGAGACAGCTGAGTGCCATCTGCACATTAATAAGTCCACTTATGGTCTCAAATGTTCTCACATGCATATTAAATAAGGGTTGCGCAGAATGCCATTCTGTAGAGTTTCCCATAACAAAGAGCATACTAAAAAAGTCATCACATAACATTCTTTATGATTTATGGGAAGGAAAAGAATTGACTCAGCAAAGATCAACCATAACATTCCTACCAGATACTCAGGCAAGCCGAGAATATCTTGTAGTTAATTGTACAAAAAGCAATTGAAAGAAACAAGCATTGTGCATTTTGATCCAAAATGAGCAAAGTATACATGACTTCCTGAAATAATCAAATGAACTGCATGCACTTGTGCCTTGCAGCAAAAGCCCGTCCTCAATTTCCGAGTCTGATCTCTGTCAGGCTTAGGACAAGACTGTTACAAGGCAGCTGTAACTGCTGTTACCCATTGCAGGAGATCGATTTTTGGATGTGTCCTGATGACGTGCTAAAGCTAACACGTTTCATTCTTCTATAGCAAAGTTCTGAAAACTCAGTGCGTGAACCACTGCCTTTTTTTGAGCCACACTGGGCAACTGCTATCTTTCCGTCTATAGAAAAAAAGTAACTGACAGGTATCTCCAAATTTTAGATACAAGAAAGTAAAAAAACACCCAACAACTTTGCTATATTTGTCTCCCCTAAAATACATTCCCACTTTCTCAGAATCTGCCTGTTAAATTTTAATATTATGATCTGCAAAGTGCACTGAAAGTTACCTACCATATGGAAATTTGGGTTATCTACATGTCTGCAAGCAAGATGCACACTGATCTGCCAGCAGTCATTCCAGTATCCAGGAACTACTTAGTAAAAGACAGACATATAGCAAATGGTTTTACTTTCCAACTTTTTCAACATTCAGGAGCAACTTGAACTCAATGGCTACTAAACCAAAGGCCATGTCAAACATAAGCACTTCATGAACAGATTTTTTTTTCCCCAGTGATGCTACTATTAATGTTTTGGGCTGTGACCAACTCAGCACTTGTACTGAAAAGCACGTTCAGTGCTCAAAGATGATCATTACTGGCTATGAATAGATAATAGGTTACTATTCTTGGATGGAGCTATGCCATAAGAGCTTGGGATAGCCGCAGCAGAAAAAGTTTAGTAAACCATCCTGTTAGAATTTCCTGTTTTCAAGCTACGAATGAATGTTGGATAGATGTTTTCCCATGCAAAGCAAGTCCTCATTCTAGGATATAATAAATCCTGTAATAGAAATGTGATTTTTAAAATTTGAATAACTGATTTATGTTGGTGACCTGGAAGGCATTATATTACATAGCAGGAAAAAGAACCAACTTATCAACAGCACAATAAATGTATGACACTTCAGATGCTAATAATGGCAGTATATAAGTGAAGTGAAATGATTTTTCATGAAATAAGACTTTTTTAAACCATTACTTACCAAAATCATTGCAGTTGTTAAGGCTGAAGGAAGAGATTTTAAATCTTACATTTTGGTGACACCACACAGGTGGGAAAATGGAAGAGAGTAGATTTTAAGACTAGGCACTTCAAAGCTGACTAATAAATAGCAGTAGGCTCTATATGAGGGACATAAGTAAGAATTTAATTTTGAAAGCTTTACTATGCCATCCTTGAGCATCATATTAGACCCTACAATTGCAGGGGACATACTGTTTTTTCCCCTTGAGATACTCAATTAACCAGGAAGTGCATGCTTCAAGAACAGCCACTCAGTTTGGCTTCTACTTACTGTGCAACATATAACCCACATCCCACATTCCCTTCATGCCTTTTGTGCTACAAGAGCCACACAGGCTATGCAGCGCTGATGCATGCTTCTGACCAGGGTGCAAATATTAAGCAATGTTTTCTGCAGTTACTGTGAGCTCAGCATGTGAAAGATAGAGGAGGCTGAATTGTGCAGAAGCAAAGGTATAAAGGGGTAGCCAACAGGCTAGATTCACAGGAGCAGAGGAGCTTATTCCTGCAGTTCACATCCTAGAAACTAAGCCTAATATTGGGTCTCATCTCTTCCCCTGTCAGCAGCTGTCTGTGAAACTCTTCAATAAAGTTTGTGTCTAATTCCTTTCTAAAGACTAATACAGAAAGAGGATAATAGCCATTCTTTGGCAACCACTTCATAATTTAAATGCTAGAAGTCTGTGCATTGAGCTAATAATCTAAAATCACTTGAAGGAAACTAGCAGTTATGTTGTAAGTATTGCTTGTTTTTAACGTTGAACAATAAAGTCATTTTTTAGTAGTTCTAAGTCTGTCAATCAAGATTTAGGTAGTGAGAAACAAACTAGCCGCACAGCTTTATTTTGATTCCTTTGACATGTACACCATGAAGCATTCTGTTTATTCAATAAGACGACTGCCCTGTTCAGCGCACAGGTTGGCTGCTGTGCCCAGGGCAGTGCAGTCAATAAATCTGGTGTGTGGTAGGATTTTTACCTTATCTCTTCCACTAGTCAAAACACAAGAAAAAAACCCAGTTATGGCTAAAACCACTGAATGCCACTGTTAAGAATTGGAGCTTATCTTTCTTCTGCCAAACAATTTTTATATGATGCTGAACAAGCACTTTAAGACTTTAGAGGGAGTCACCAGCTGTGTTATTCCTTACGCTTCAATTGATCAACATGAAACACTAGGCAACTCAAACTGTACTTGGTATCGACTGGAGCTTCACTTTGTAGATCCTTTTGTAAAAAGCCCCGTACTGTAGGAAATCAAAGCTGTAGGTATCTCAACATGGACATGTCCAGCAACCTCGGACAGTTCTACTTTTTTTCTTTTTCTGGCTGTGCCTGAACTCTGTGGATATAAAGTAAGAGAACAAATGTGAAAGATGAAAAAGGTAATTCAGTGATAGTTTTGGTAGAGTCTGTGGCTACACAGTGAATGTAAAGTCCTAAGAGGTAAACAAGTGTCTTTCTTGTTGAGTAGCAAGAGTCTGATGGAAATAACACATGATCACAGTAAGGACTAACCATAACCTACAGTTTTGGGTTGTTGGGGGGAAAGAGAGAAGAGCATTATAGATGCACTGTTTCCTGAAAAGTAGTTGATTTAGTGAGACAACTCCTAGCAAGAACACCTCTAGAGAAGTATGCAGAAGTCCTAAGGAGGGAGGAGCTCCCAACCAACCTTCAGTATTCTGCTGTGGCACTTTCTGATTCAAGACTGGTTTAGTAGTAGTCAATTAGTGGTTAAACTTGGTCTTGCAATTATATTTCATAGTTTGCGGAAGGTTTCTGTGGAAGGAGAGAGTGGAATCAAGGTTGAC